>JAIUJO010001005.1:92500-100000 GCA_023846275.1 Vanilla planifolia
ATCTTCTTCTTCTTCTTCTTATTCTTATTCTTATTCTACCTCTTGTTCTTCTTCTACTTCTTCATCTGTTATTCTTCCCCTCTTTCTTCTTCTCCATCTTCTTCTTATTTTTCTTCTTGTTCTTCCTCTTCATCTTCTTCTTTTTAGTATTCCTCTTATACTTCTTCTTCATCTTATTCTTCTTTGTATTCCTCTAATTCTTCTTCTTCATCATCATCATCTTCTTCTTCTTCTTATTCTCCACCTCCCTTTTCTAGTTCATCTTTGACTTCATCTTCTTCTTCTTCTTCTTCTTGTTCTTCTTCATGTTCATCTTTCTTCTTCTTCATCTTCTTCTTCCTTGTCATTATCTTCTTCATCTTCTTCTTCATCATCTTCATGTACTTCTTCTTCTTCCTGTTCTTCATCTTCATCTTCTTCATCATCTTCTTCTTCCTCTTCTTCTTCTCATTATTCTGATTCTTCTTCTTCAGCTTCTTCTTCTTCTTCTTCTTCTCCTTCTTCTTCTTCTCAACTTCTTCCTCTTCTTCTTCTCTTTCTTCTTCTTCTTCTTCTGCTTCTTCCTCTTCTTCTTCTTCTTCTTCTTCTTCTTCCTCATCTTCGTTTTGATCATTTTCTTATTTTTCTTCTACTTCCCCTTCTTCTTCTACTACTTGTTATTCTTCTTCTTCTTCTTCTTCTTCCTCTTCCAATTCTTATTCTTCTTCTTCTTCTTCTTCTCCTTCATTTTTTTTCTACTACTACTTCTTCTTCTTCTTAATCATCATCATCTTCTTCTTCTTCTTTTACTTCTTATTCTTCTTCTTCTTCTTCTACTTCTTTTGCTTCCTCTTCTTCTTCATCTTCTACTTCTTTTTCTTCTTCTTCTTTTTCTTCTTCTTCTTCGGCTTCATCTTATTCTTCGTCTACTTCTTGTTCATCTTCTTCTACTTTTTCTTCTTCTTTGTCTGCTTCTTTGTCTTGTTGTTGTTGTTGTGGTTGTTCTTCTTCTTCTTCTTCTTCTTTTACTATTTCTTATTGTTCTTCTTCTTCGTCTTCTTCTTCCTTTTCTTCTTTTTGGCTTCTTCTTCTTTTTCTTCGTATTCTTCTTTTTCCTCGTCTTCTTCTTCATCAACTTCGTCTTCTTCCTCTTCTTCTTCTTCCACTTCTTTTTTCTGCATATTCTTCTTCTTCTTTATCCACTTCCTCACCTTCTTCTCCTTCTTTTATTGATTCTTCTTTTTCTTCTTCTTCTTCTTCTTCTTCTTCTTCTTGTCTTTTTTTCTTGTTCTTTTACTTCTTTTTCTTCTTCTTCTTCTTCTTCTTCTTCATCTTCATCTCCTTCTAAGTTCTCTCCCTCTTCTACCTCTGCATTTTCTTGTTCATCTTTTTCTTAATCATCTTTTTCTTCATTTTCTTATTCTTTTTCTTCTTCGCCATCTTTTTCTGTTTTTTTCTTGCTCTTCTTTCACTTCTTCTTCTTCTTCTTCTTCTTCTTCTTCCTCATCTTCTTCTTCTTCTTCCACATCTTTTTTTCTTCTTCTTTTTCAAATTCCACTTCTTCTTCTTCTTCTTCTTTATCTTCTTACACTTCTTTTTCTTCTTCTACTTGTTCTTCTTCAACTTCTTCTTCTTCTTCTTCTTCTTCTTCTTCTTCTACTTCTCTTCAATATTCTTCGTCATCTTCTTCTTTTTCTTCTTGTTCTTCTTCTTGTTCTTCTTCTTCTTTGATTACTTCTACTTCTTCTTTTTCTTCTTTTTCTTCTTCTTTTTCATCTTCTTCATCTTCCTCTTCATCTTCTTCATCTTCATCTTTCATCTTCTTTTTCTTCTTTGTCTTCTTCTTCTTCTTCTTCTTTTTCTTCTGCTTCTCCATCTTCTTCTTCTACTCCTTGTACGTTTCAACTTTTTCTTCTTCTTCTTTTTCTTCTTCTACTACTCCATTTATTCTTCTTCTTCTTCTTATTCTTATTCTTCTTCTTCTACCTCTTCCTCGTCTTCTTATTCTTCTTCTCTTTTTATTCCATCTTCTTCTTGCTGTTCTTCATCTTCTTCTTCTTCTTTCTCTTCAACTTCTTTCTCTTCTTCTTCTTGTTCTTGTTGTTCTTCTTCTTGTTTTTCTTCTTTGCTTTGCCTTCTTCTTCTTCTTCTATTTCTTCTTCCTCTTCATCTTCTTCTTCTTCTTCTTCTTCAGCAACGTCTTCTTTTTCAACTTCTTCTTCTTCTTCTTCTCCTCCATCTTCTTCCTCTTCTTCATCTTCTTCTTCTTTTACTTCTTCTTCTTCTTATTCTTCTTCTCTTCTTCTTCCTTTCCTTCTTCTTCTTCTTCTTCTTCTTCTGTGCCATTTTCTTGCCTTCTTCTGCTTTGTCTTCTTTTTCTTCTTCTTCTTCTTCCTCCTCCTCCTTCTCTTCATCTTCTTCTACTTCTTCTTCTTCTTCCTCTTCAACTTCTTCTTCTACCTCTTATTATTCTTCTTCTTCTTCTCTTTCTCCTTCTTCATCTTCTACTTCTTCTTCTTCTTCTTTTTCGTCATCTTCTTCTTCTTCATCTTCTTCGTCTTCTTCTTGTTCATCTTCTTCTTTCTTATGATCATCTTCTTCTACTTCTTCTTCATCATCATCATCATCTTCTTTTTCTTCTTCCACTTCTTCTTCTTCTTTTCTTCTTCTTCTTCTTCTTGTTTTTATTCTTCTTAATCTTCTACTTGTTGTTCTTCTTTTTCATCTTCCTCTCCTTCAGCTTCGCCTTCTAGTTCTTCTTCTTCTGTCTTCTTCTTCGTCTTTTTCCTATTCTTTTTCATAATCTTCTTCTACTTCTTCTTCTTCTGCTTCTTCTTGTTCTTCTTCTTGCTCTTCTTCTTTTCTTCTTTTTCTTCTTTTTCTTCTTTTTCTTCTTGTTATTCTTCTTCTTCTTCTTCTTCTTCTCTTTCTTCTTCTTCTTAATCTTCTTGTTCTTCCTCTTCTTCTTCTTCTTCTTCTTCTTTATCTTCACCTTCTTCTTCGTCTTCATCTTTTTCTTCTTCTTCTTGATCATAGTCATTTTCTTCTCCTTCTTCTTCTTCCTTTTCTTCCTCTTCTTCTTCCACTACTTCTTCTTCATCTTTCCTTCTTTTTCTTCTTTTGCTTCTTCTTCTTATTATTATTATTCTTCTTCTTCATCATCATCATCTTCTTCTTCTTCTTCTTCGATTTGTTTTTTATTGTGGCCTTCTTTGTCGCCTTCTTCTTCTTCTTCTTCTTCTATCCCTTCTTCGTCTTCATCTTATTTCTCATCTTCTTGTTCCACTTCTTCTTCTTCTTCTTCTTCTTCTCCCTCTTCTCCTTCTTCTTTTGTTTCTTCTTCTTCTTTATCTTCTTACACTGCCTCTTCTTCTTCTTCTTCTTCTTCAAAATCTTCTTCTTCTTTTTCTTCTTTGCCATCTCCTAAATCTTTTACTTCTTCTTCTTCTTATTCTTCTCTCTCTTCTTCTAATTCTTCTTCTTCTTCTTCTTCTTTTTCTTCTCTTTCTTCTCCATCTTCTTCTTCTTCATCTTCTTATTGTTGTTCTTGTTTGTCTACCTCTACTTTTTATTGCTCTTTGTCTTCCTTTCCAACTTCTACTTGTTCTTCTTCGTCTTCCTATTCTTCTTCTTCTTCTTCTTCTTCTTCTTCTCCTTCTTCTTCTTCTTCTTCTTCTTCTTCTTCTTCGTCTTCTTCTTCTTCTTCTTCTTCTTCTTCTTCTTTTCGTCTTCTTCTTCTTCTTCTTCTTCTTCTTCTTCTTTTTATTCTTCTTCTTCTTCTTCTTTTTCTTCTTATTCTTCTTCTTCTTCTTTTGCTTCTACTCATTTCCCTTCTCTATTTATTCCATCCTCTTCTTTCTCTTCTATTTCTTCTTCTTCTTCTACTTCTTCTTTGTCTTCTTCCTCTTGTTATTCTTCTTCTCCTTTATCTTCGCCTTTTTCTTCGTCTTCTTCTTCTCCATCCTCTTCTTCTTCTTCTTCATTATCGTCATCAACTTTTTCGTCTTCTTCTTCTTCTTCTTCTTCCACTTGTTTGTCTTCATCTTCTTCATTGCTTTCTTCTTCATCTTCTTCTTCTTATTCTTATTCTTATTCTTCTACATTTTCTTCTTCATCTTCTTCTTCTTCTTCTTCTCTTCTTCTTCCATTTCTTCTTCTTCTTCTTCTTCTTCTTCTTCGTCTTCATATTCTTCTTCTTCTTCTTCTTCTTCTTCTTCCTCCTCCTCTTCCTCTTCTTCTTCTTTTTAATTAATTTCATCCTCTTCTTCTTCTTCTTCTTCGACTTCTTCTTCCTCTTCATCTTCTTCTTCTTCTTTTTCTTCCCTTCTTCTTCAAGATAATCATCGTCTTCTTCTTCTTCTTCTTCTTCTTCTTGTTTATCTTCTCATTTTGCCTTCTTCTTCATCTTCTACTTCTCCTTCTTCTTCTTTTTCTTCTTTTACATCAACATCTTCTTCTTGTTCTTCTTCTTATTCATCTTCTTCTTCTCCTCCTCCTTCTTCTTCTATTCCTTCTTCTTCTTCTTCTTCTTCTTCTTCTTCTTCTTCTACTTCTACTTCTTCTTCTTCTTCATTTTCCTTCTTCATCTTGTTCTTCTTGTTCTTCTTCTTCTCCTCCTTTTACTTCTTATTCTTCTTCGTCTGTGTCGTCATCTTCTTCTTCTTCTTCCTCGACTTCTTCTTTTTCTTCTTCTTCTTCCACTTTTTCTTTTTCTTCTTCCTCTCCCTCTTCTTCTTCTTCTTCTCCTCCTTATTCTTCTTCTTCTTCTTCTTCTTCTCCTTCTCCTTCTTGTTTTGTTTCTTCTTCTTTTCTTTTTCTTCTACTTCTTCTTCTTCTTCTTTTTATTCTTCTGCTTCTTTTTCTTCGTCTTCATGTTCTTCTTCTTCTTCTTCTTCCTCTTCTTCCTCCTCCACCTCCTCTCCATCTTTTCCCTTTATTCCTTCTTCTTCATCTTCCTTTTCCTCTTTTTCTTCTTCTTGATCTTCTTCCTTGTCCTCAATATCTTTTTCTTCTTCTCTTTCTTCTTCTTTGTCTTTTTTTTCTTCTATTTCTTCCTCTTCTTTTTCTTCTTCTTATTCTTCTTCTTCTTCTTCTTCTTTGTCTTCTTCACCTACTTCTTCTTCTCCCTCTTCTGCTTCTTCATTTTCTTATTCTTCGTCTTCATTTTTCTCTTCTTTTTCTTCTTCTTCTTCTTCTTTTCCTTCCTCTTCTTCTTCTTCTTCTTCTTCTTCGCTTTCTTGTTGTCCTTCTTCTCCTCCTTCACCTTTTTGTTCTTCTTTTGCATCATCTTATTTTTATTCTTTTAATTTTTCTTCTTTTTCTTCTTCATTTATTCTTCTTCTTCCTCTTGTTCTTCTCCTCTTACAATTTTTTTTCTTATTTTTCTTCTTCTTCCTCTTCTTCTTCTTGTGCTTCTTTTAATTCTTCTTCTGCTTCTTCTCCTTCTTCCTCTTGAATTCTTCTTTTTCTTCTTCTTCTTCTTTATCTTCTTCATCTTCTTCTTCTTCTTCTTCTTGTTCTTCTTCTTCTACTTCATCGTTGTCATTATCATCATCATCATCATCTTCTTCTTCTTCTCCTTCCTCTTTGTCTTGTTCTTCTTCTTCTTCTTCTTCTTCTTCGTCTTCTCCTTCTTCTTCTTCTTCATGTTTTCTTCTTCCTTTTCTTCTTTCTCTTCTTCTTCTTTATCTTCTTCTTTATCTTAATCTTCTTCTTCATCTTCACCTTTTTCTTCTTCTTCTTCTTCATCATAGTCTTCTTATTTTTCTTCTTCTTATTATTCTTCTTCTTTTTCTTCATCTTCTTCTTTTCTTCTTCTTCATTTCCTTCTTCTCCTTCTTCTTCTTCATCTTATTCTTCGTTTTCTTTGACATCATCTTCTTCTTCTCCTCCTCCTCCTCCTCCTTCTTTCACATCATCTAATTCTTCTTCTACTTCTTCTTCCTCTTCGTCTCCGTCTTTTTCTTCTTTTTCTTCTTCATCATCATCGTCTTCTTAATTTTGTTCTTCTTCGTCTTCTTCTTCTTCTGTCTTCTTCTTCGTCTTTTTTCTATTCTTTTTCATAATCTTCTTCTACTTCTTCTTCTTCTGCTTCTTCATGTTCTTCTTCTTGTTCATCTTCTTTTCTTCTTTTTCTTCTTTTTCTTCTTATTATTGTTCTTCTTCTTCTTCTTCTTCTTCTTCTTCTTCTTCTTCTTCTCTTTCTTCTTCTTCTTAATCTTCTTGTTCTTCCTCTTCTTCTTCTTCTTCTTCTTCTTTATCATCGCTTTCTTCTTCGTCTTCATCTTTTTCTTCTTCTTCTTGATCATAGTCATTTTCTTCTCCTTCTTCTTCTTCCACCACTTCTTCTTCATCTTTCCTTCTTCTTTTTCTTCTTTTGCTTCTTCTTCTTATTATTATTCTTCTTCTTCTTCATCATCATCATCTTCTTCTTCTTCTTCTTCTTCTTCTTCTTCTTCTTCTATCCCTTCTTCGTCTTCATCTTATTTCTCATCTTCTTGTTCCACTTCTTCTTCTTCTTCTTCTTCTCCTTCTTTTGTTTCTTCTTCTTCTTTATCTTCTTACACTGCCCCTTCTTCTTCTTCTTCTTCTTTTTCTTCTTTGCCTTCTCCTAAATCTTTTACTTCTTCTTCTTATTCTTCTCTCTCTTCTTCTAATTATTATTCTTCTTCTTCTTCTTCTTCTTCTCCTTCTTCTCCATCTTCTTCTTCTTCTTCATCTTCTTAGTGTTGTTCTTGTTCGTCTACCTCTACTTTTTATTGCTCTTTGTCTTCCTTTCCAACTTCTACTTCTTCTTCTTCGTCTTCCTATTCTTCTTCTTCTTCTTCTTCTTCTTCTTCTTCGTCTTCTTCTTCTTCTTCTTCTTCTTCTTTTCTTCTTCTTCTTCTTCTTCTTCTTTTTATTCTTCTTCTTCTTCTTCTTTTTCTTCTTATTCTTCTTCTTCTTCTTCTTCTTTTGCTTCTACTCATTTCCCTTCTCTATTTATTTCATCCTCTTCTTTCTCTTCCATTTCTTCTTCTTCTTCTACTTCTTCTTCTTTGTCGTCTTCCTCTTGTTATTCTTCTTCTCCTTTATCTTCGCCTTTTTCTTCGTCTTCTTCTTCTCCATCGTCTTCTTCTTCTTCTTCATTATCGTCATCAACTTTTTTGTCTTCTTCTTCTTCATCATCATTTTCTTCTTCTTCTTCCACTTGTTTGTCTTCATCTTCTTCATTGCTTTCTTCTTCATCTTCTTCTTCTTATTCTTCTACATTTTCTTCTTCATCTTCTTCTTCTTCTTCTTCTTCTTCTCTTCTTCTTCCATTTCTTCTTCTTCTTCTTCTTCTTCTTCTTCATCTTCATATTCTTCTTCTTCTTCTTCTTCTTCTTCTTCTTCTTCTTCCTCCTCCTCTTCCTTTTCTTCTTCTTTTTAATTAATTTCATCCTCTTCTTCTTCTTCTTCTTCGACTTCTTCTTCTTCCTCTTCATCTTCTTCTTCTTCTTTTTCTTCCCTTCTTCTTCATGATAATCATCGTCTTCTTCT
>JAIUJO010001005.1:105000-112012 GCA_023846275.1 Vanilla planifolia
TTCTTCTCCACTTCCTTCTTCTTCTTCTACTTCTTCTTCACCAGCTTCTACATCTTCTTCTTCTTCATTTTATTCTTATTCTTTTTCTTCTTTTTATTCTTCTTCTTCTTCTTCTTCTTCTTTCACTTCTTCACCCTGTTCTTCTCCTTTAATTCTTTCTTCTTCTTCTTGTTCTTCTTCATCTACTTCTTCCTCTTCTTCTTCTTCTTCTTCTTCTTCTTCTTCTTCTTTTTCACCTTCTTCTTCTTTGTCATATTCTTCTTGTTCTTCTTCCTCGACTTCTCTTTGTCTTCTTTTTCTTCTTCTTTGTCTTCATCTTCTTCATATTTTGAGTTTTCTCTCACTTCTACCTCTTCATCTTCTTGATCTTCTTTTTCTTACTCATCATCTTCTTCTTCTTCTTCTTCTTTGTCTTCTTTTTCTATTTCTTTTTCTTCATCTTCTTCTTGCTCTCCTACCTCTTCCACTTCTTCTTCTTCTTCTTTGTCTTCGCCTTCTTCTTCTTCTTCTTCTTCTTCTTCTCCTCATCCTTTCCATTCTTCTTCTTCTTCTTCTCCAACTTATTGTTCTTTTCAACTTTTTCTTCTTCTTGTTCTTCTTCTACATCCTCCTCCTTTCTCCTCTTCTTCTTCTTCTTCTCTTCTTCTTCTTCTTCGTCTTCTTCTTTACTTTCTACTTCTTCTTCTTCTCCATTATCATCATCTTCTTCTTCTACTTCTTCTTCTTCTTTGTCTTCTCCTTCTTCTTATTCTTCTTCTTCATCATCATCGTCATCTTAGTCATCTCCTTCACCTTCTTGTTCTTCTTCTTCTTTTGTGTCTTCTCCTTCTTTTCTTCTTCTTCTTCTTCTTCTTCTTCTTTTCTTCAATTTTGTCTTTTTCTTATTCTTCTTCTTTGTCATAGCATTCTTCTTCTTCTTTTTGTTCTTCTAATTCTTATTCTCCTTCTTCTTATTCTTTTGCTAGTTCTTCTTCTTCGTCTTCTTCTTCTTCTTCTCCTTCTTCTCCTTCTCCTTCTTCTTCTTCTTCTTCTTCTCCTCTTCTTCTTCTTCTTCTTCTTCTTAATATTCTTCTTCTTCTTCTTTTTCTCCTTATTCTTATTCTTCTTCGACTTCATCTCCTTCTTCTTCTTGTTCTTCTTCTTCTTCTCCTTTTTCGTGTTCATCTTTTTTCCTTTTGTTCTTCTTGTACCTTGTCGTGGTCTTCTTCTTCTTCTTCTTCTTCTTCTTCCTGTTCTTCATTTTCATCTTCTTCGTCAGCTTCGCCTTCTTACTCTTCTTCTTCTTTCTCTTCTTCTTCTTCTTCTCCATCATCTTCTTCTTCTTCAACAACATCTTTCTCTTCTTCTTCTTCTTTTTCTTCTTCCTCTTCATCATCTTCTTCATCTTCTTCTTCTTCTTCTTCTTCTTGCACTTCTTCTTCTTCTTCTTTTTCTTCTTCTTCTTTTTCTTCTTCTTCTCATCATCATCATCATCATCATCATCATCTTCTAATTGTTCTTCTTCTTCTTCCTCTTCTTTATTTTTGTTTTTGTTCTTCTTATTCTTCTTCTTCTTCTTCTTCTTCTTCTTCTTCTTCTTCTTTTCCTTCTTCACTTTCTACATCTTTATCTTCGTCATAATCTTCTTCCTCTTCTTCTTCTTCTTCTTCTTCTTCATCTTCTTTTTCTTCTTCTTCTTCTACTTCGAGTTCTTTTTCTTCCTTTTCTTATTCAACTTCTTCTTCTTCATCTTCTTCTTCTTCCTCTTTTTTATGTTCTTCTTCTATGTCTTCTACTTCTTCTTCATGGTCAACTTTTTCGTCTTCTTCATCTTCTTCTTCTTCTTCTTCTTCTTCATCTTCTTCTTCTTCCTCTTCTTCTTCTTATTGTTATTATCATTCTTCCTCTTCTTCTTTATACTTCTGTTCTTCTTCTTCTTCTTCTTCTTCTTCTTCATCTTCTTCTTCCTCTTCTTCATCATCATCATCATCTTCTTCTTCTTCTTCCTCATTTTCTCTTCATCTTCTTCTCTTCTTCTTCTTCTTCATTGACTTCCTATTCTTCTTCTTCTTCTTCTTTTTCCCCTTCTTCTTCTCCTTCTTCTTCGACTCATCTTCTTCTTCTTCTTCTTCTTCATCATGGCCTTATTCTTCTTGTTCATCTTCTTTTTCTTATTTTTCCTCTTCTTATTCTTCTTCTGTGCCTTCTTCCTCATCTTCAACTTCTTCTTTTTCCTTTTTTTTTTCTTATTCTTCTACTTCTTCTTCTTCTTCTTCTTCTTCTTCTCCTCCTCCTCCTCCTCCTCCTCCTCCTTCTATTCCTTCTTCTTCTTCTTCTTCTTCTTATTCTTCTTCTAGTTCTTCTTTTTCTTTTTCTTTTTCTTCTTGTTCTTCTTCATCATGTTGTTGTTGTTGTTCTACTTCTTGTACTTCTTATTCTTCTCCTTCTTCTTCATCATCATCATCATCATCCAGTTCTTCTTATTCTTCCTCTTCTTCTTCTTCGTCTATGCCTTCTTTTTCTTTTTCTTCTTTGTCTTCTTCTTCTTCGTTATCTTCTTCTGCTTCTTCTTTTTCTTCTACTTTTTCTTCTTCTTCTACTTCTTCTTTTCTTCTTCATCTTCACCTTTTCTTTTTCTTCTACTTCGCCACCGTCGTCATCATCTTCTTTTTTTTCTTCTTCTTCGTGTTTTTCTTCCTCATCTTCTTCGTCCTCATCTTCTTCGTCATCTTCTTCTTCCTCTTCTTCTTCATCTTCTTCTTCTTCTTCTTCTTCTTCAAACTTCTTCTTCTTCTTCTTCCTCCTCCTCTTCTTCTACTTCTTCTGCTTCATCGTGATCATCATCATCTTCTTCTTCTTCCACTTTTTTCCTTTTGTTTTTTTCCTCCATCTTCTTCTTCTTTGCATTCTTCTTATTTTCTTCTTCTTCTTCATCATCATCTTCTTCTTCTTCTTCTTCCTCCTCTTCCTTTTCTTCTTCTCGTTCTACTTCTTCGTCTTGTTCTTAATCTTCTTCTTCTGCTGCTTTCTCTTCTACTTCTTCTTTGTCTTCTTCCACTTCTTCTTCTTCTTCCTCCTCCTCCTCTTCTACTTCTTCGTCTTCTTGTTCTTATTCTTCTTCTTCTTCTTCTTCTTCTTCATCATCTTTTCTTGTTCTTCTTTTTCTTCTATTCTTCTTCATTTTCTTTGTCATCTTCTTCTTCTTCTTCTAATTCCTCTTCTTCTTCTAGTTCTTGTTGTTTTTCTTCTTCTACTACTACTACTACTACTACTTCTTCTTCTACTTCTTCTTCTTATCCTCCTTCTTTTTCTTGGACTTTGTCTTCTTCTTCTTCTTCTTCCTCTTATTCACCTTCTCCTTCTTCTTCTTCTTGTTCATCTTCTTCTTTTTTCTTCTTGTCCACCATCATCCTCATCGTCATCTTCTTCCTTTTCTTCTTCTTCGTCTTCAAATACATTTGCTTTTCCTCATCATTTTCATTTTCTTCTTCTTCTTTGTCATCTTCTTAGTCCTCCTCTTCTTCTTCTTCTTCTTCTTCTTCTTCTTGAACTTCTTCTCTTCTTATTCTTCTTCTTCTTCTTCTCCTTCTCCTCCTCCTTCTTCAATGTTGCCTTCTTCTTCTTCATTTTCTTCTTCTTCTTCTCCTTTTTCTTTTACTTCTTATTTTTCTTCCTCTTTCACTTCTTTTCTTCTTTTTCTTCTTCTTTGTCATCTACTTCTTCATCTTCTTCTATGTTTGCTCCTTCTTCTTCTTCTTCTTCTTCTTCTTCCTATTCTTCTTCTTCTTCTTCTCTTCTCTTTTTCTTCTTCTTCTTCTTCTTCTTCTTCTACTTCTTCTTCTTCTTCCTTTTCTTCTTCTTTCTTTTTCTAATTCTTCTTCTTCTAGTTCAACTTATTCTTCGTCTTCTTCTTCTTTGTTCTTCTTCTTCCCCTTCTCCTCCTCCTTTGTCTTCTTCTTCTTTCTCTTCTACTTCTTCTTTGTCCTTTACTTCTTCTTCTTCTTCTTCTTCTCCTTCTCCTCCTCCTCCTCTTTTGTCTTCTTCCTCTTCTTCTTCTTCTTCTTTGCCTTCATCTTCTTCTTCCTCTTTCTATTCTTCATACTCTACTTCTTCTTTTTCTTCTTTTGCTTCTTTATCTTCTTTTTCTTCTACTTCCTCGTCTTCCACTTCGTCTTGTTCTTCTTTTTCTTCTTCTTCATCTTTTTCTCCATTGTCTTCTTCTTCTTCATATTCTTCTTCTTTCACTTCTTCTTCTTCTTCTTCTCCTATTCCATATTCTTCTTGATTTTTTTTCTTCTTCTTCTTCTCCTTTTTCCTCTTCTTCTTTTTCTTCTTTTTCTTTTTCTTCCTCTTCTACTTCTTCTTCTTCTTCTTCTTCTTTGATTTCTTTTTATTTTTCTTCTTCCTCTTCTTCTTCTTCTTCTTCTTCTTTGTTTACTTCTTCTTCTTCTTTATTTTCTTCTTCTTCTTCTTCTTCTTCTTCTTCTTCTTCTTCTTCTTCTTATCCTCTCCTTCTTCTTCTTCTTCTTCGACTTTCCCCTTCTTTTTTTTCTTCTTCTTCTTCTACTACATCTTCGTGTTCTTCTTTTCCTATTTCTTCTTCTTCTTCTCCTTCTTCTTCTACGTCTTCCACCTTTGTTTTCATTTTCTTCTTCTACTTCTTCATCTTCTTGTTGTTCTTCTTCTTCCTCTTCGTCTTCTTCTTCTACTTCTTCTTCTTCATCTTCTACTTCTTCTTCTTCATCTCTTCCTTTGTCTTCTCCTTCTTCTTCTTCTTCTACTACTACTACTTCATTTTCTTCTTCTTCTTCTCCTTCCTCTTCAACTTCTTCGCCTTTTTCTTCTTATTTTACTTCTTCTTGTTCTTCTTCTTTAACTTCTTCTTCTTCTTCTTCTTCTTCGTGTGCTTCTTCTTCTACATCTCCTTGTACTTCTTATTTTCTATTACTTCTTTGTCTTCTTCTTCATCCACTTCCCTATCTTCCACTTCTTCATCTTCTTCTTTTTTTGTCTTCTTCTTCTTCTTCTTCATCTTCCTCTTCTTCTTCTACATCTTCTTCTTCTTCTTCTTCTTCTTTGTCTTCTTTTTTTTCGTCTTCCTCTTCTTCATCACCTTTTTCTTCCTCTTCTTCTTCTTCGTCTACCTCTTCTTCATCTTCTTCTTGCTCTTCTTCTTCTTCTTCTTCTTCTTCTGCTTCTTCTTCTTCGTCTTCTTCTTCTTCTTCTTCTCTTCTTGTTCTTCTTGTTCTTCTTGTTCTTCAAGTTCTTCTTCTCCTTCTTCTTCTTCTTCTACTACTTTTTCTTTGACTTTTCATCTTCTTCTTCATCATTTTCTTCTTCTTCTTCTACTTCATCTTCTCTGTCTTCTTCTTCTTCTTTTTCTTATTCGTCATCTGTACTCCTTCCTCTTCTTTGACTTCTTGTTCGTCTTCTTCTTCTTTGTCTTCTTTTTCTTCCTCATCATCATCTTTTTCTTCTTCTCCGTCTTCTTCTTCTTCTTCTTCTTCTTCTACAACTTCTTCTTCTTCTTCTTCTTCTTCTTCTTCTACTATTACTACTAATACTAGTTCAACTTCTACTTCTTCTTCTTCTTCAGTAGCTTATACTTCATCTTTTTCTTATACTACTTCTTCCACTTTATCTTCTTCTCAGCTTCAGTTTACTCTTCTTTTCTTCTTTTCTTCTTTTTCTTCTTCTTCTCCTTCTTTTCTTCTTCTTCCTCTTCTTCTTTTTCTTCTTTCTCTTCTTCTTCTTCTTCTTCTTCTTGTCTTCTTTTTCTTCTTTATCTTCTTCTTCCTCTATATCTTTGTCTTCTTCTTCTTTTTCTACATTCTCTTCTTCTTCGCCTTGTTCTTCTTTATCTTCTCTTCTTATTCTTCTTCTTCATCATCATCTTCTTCTTCTTCATCATCTTCTTCTTCATCTTCTTCATCTTCTTCTTCTTCTTCTTCTTTGTCTTCCTCTTCTTCTTCTTCTTCATAGTGTTCTTCTTCTGGATCTTCTACTACGTCTACTTCTGCTTCTTCTTGTTCCTATTGTTCTTCTTCTTCTTCATCTTCTTCTTTGTCTTCTATTTTATGTTCTTCTTTTTCTTCTTCTTCTTCTTCGCCTTCTTCTACTTCCTCTTCTTCTTCTTCTTCTTCTACGTCTTCTTCTTCCTTGACTTCTTATCTTCTTATTCCTTCTTCTTGTTCTTCCTCTTCTTCATCATCATCATCATCTTCTTCTTCTTCTTCTTTATCTTCTTCTTTTTGTCTTTCTATTCTTCTTCTTCTCCTCCTCCTTCATCTTAATATTCTTCTTTGTCTTCTTCTTCTTCTTGTTTTTCTCCACCTTTTTCTTTGTTGTGTTCTTAATCTTTGTCGCCTTCTTTTGCTTCTTCATCTTTTTCTTCTTATTATTCTTCTTCTACTTCTTCTTCTTCCTTGACTTCTTATTTTCATTCTTCTAGCTTTTCTTCTTCTTTTTCTTCTTCTTCCTCTTCAACTTCTTGTCCTTTTTATTTTTCTTCTTCTTCCTCTTCCCGTACTTATCATGCTTTTTCTTTTTTTCTTCTGCTTCTTCTTCTTCCTCCTCCTCCTCCTCTTCTTCATCTTCTTCTTCATCTTCTTCATCATATTCTTCTTGTTTTTCTTCATCATCATCATCTTCTTCTTCTTTGTCGCCTTCGTTTTCATCTTTTCTTTTTCTTCTTCTTCTTCTACTACTACTTTTCCTTCCTCTTCGCCATGTTCTTCTACTTCTTCTTCTTCTTCTTCTTCTTTTTCTTCTTCTTCTCTTATTCTTCTTCTTCTTCTTCTTCTTCTTCTTCTTCTTCTTCTTCCTCTTCTTCTCTTCTTCTTCTTATTCTTCTTCTTGTTTTTCTTTTTCTTCATCTACTTCTTCTTCTTCTTCTTCTACTTCCTCTTCTTCTTTATCTTCAACTTCTTCTTCATCATCATCTTCTTCTTCTTCTTCTTCTTCTTCTTCTTCCTCTTCTTATTTTTCTTGTTCTTAATCTTATTCTTCTTCTCATCGTCTTTTACTACTTCTT
>JAIUJO010001039.1:5000-25000 GCA_023846275.1 Vanilla planifolia
TCTTCTTCTTCTTCATTTACATCATCTTCTTCATCTACTTCTAATTCTTCTTCTTATTCTCGTTCTTCTTCTCCTTCTTCTTCTTCATCTTCTTCATCTTCTCCATCTTCTTCACCTTCTTTTTCTTCTTCTTCTTCTTCTTCTCCTCCTCCTTCTTCTTCTTCTTCATCATCGACTTCTTCTTCTTCTACCTCTTCTTCTTCTTCTTCTTCTTCTCTTCTTCTTCTTCTTTATCTTCTTTATTTTCTTTATCTTCTCTTTCTTCTTCTTCTCCATCTTCGTCTTCTTCTTCTTCTTCTTCTCCTTCTTGTTCTCTTTTTTCTTCTTCTTTTTTCTTCTTCGCCGTCTTAATCTTCTTCTTCTTTTTCTTCTTCTACTACATCTTTTTCTTCTTCTTCATTAGCTTCTTCTTCTTCGTGTTCTTCTTTTTTTTTCCTCTTATTCTTTTTATTTTCCATCTTCCTTATTGCCTTTATCTTCTTCTTCTTCTTCTTCTTATTCCTCTTGTTCTTCTTCTACTCATTCTTCTTCTTTAATTTCCTGTTTACTTCTTCTTATTCTCCCTCTTCTTCCTCTTCTCCTTTTTCTTTCTTTTCTTCTTCCTCTTCTTCTTCTTCTTCAACTTCTTCCTCTTCTTCCCCTTCATCTTCTTCATCTTCTTCTTTTTCTTCATCTTCTTCTTCATTTTTCTTTTCTTCTTCTATTTCTTCTTCTTCTTCTTCTTCTACTTCTACTTCTGCATCTTCTTCTTCTTCTTCTTCTACTATTACTACTTTTTCTTCTTCTTTTTCATCATCTTCCTCGTCCTTTTCTTATTCTTCTTCTTCTTCTTCTTCTTCTTCTTCTTCTTCTTCTTCTTCTTCTTCTTCTTCCTCTTCTTCTTCTACTTCTTCCTCTTCTTGTTCTTCATCTTCTCCCACTTCTTCATTATGCACTTCATCTTCTTTTTCTTCTTCTTCATCTTCTTCTCATTCTTCTTCTTCCTCTTCTTCTTCTTCTTCTTCCACTTCTTCTTCTTCCTCCTCTTCTTCTTCTTGTTCTTCTTCATGTTCTTCTTTAAGTTCTTCTTCTTCTTCTTCTTCTTCTTCTTCTTCTCCTTCTTCTTCCTCCTCTTTCTCTTCAACTTCTTCTTCTTGCTCTTCTTCTACTTCTACTTCTTTGTCTTCCTCATCTTCTACTTCTTCTTTTTCTTCTTCTTCTTCTTCTTCTTCTTCTTTTTCTTCTTCTTCTTCTTGTTCTTCTTTTTCTTCTTAAACATCTTCTTCATCTTGTTCTTTTTCTTCTTCTTCTTCTTCTTCTTTGCCTTATTCTCATTATTATTATTATTATTATTATTATTATTATTATTATTAATCTTCTTCTTCATCTACCTCTTTTTTTTTCTTTTTCATCTTCTTCCACCCTTTTTTCTTCTTCATCTTCTTCTTTTTTTCCTTTACTTCTTCTAATTCTTCTTCTTCTTCTTTTACATCATCTCTTCATCTACTTCTTACTATTCTTCTTTTTCTAATTCTTATTCTCCTTCTCCTTCTTCTTGTCCTTCCTCTCCTTCTTGTTCTTCTTTTTCTTTTGCCTCTTCTTCATCTTCTTCTTCTTCTTCATCATCTTCTCCTTCTTGTTCTTGTTCTTCTTCTTCTTCTTCTTCTTCCTCTTCTTCTTCTTCATCTTCTTCTTCTTCTTCATCTTGTTCTTCTTCTTCTTCTTCATCATCTTCTTCTTTAACTTCTTCTTCTTCTTCTTCTTCTTGTTTTGCTTCTCTTTTTGTTATTCCTCCTATTCTTCTTCCTTTTCTTCCTCTTCTTCCAATTCTTCTTCTTCTTCTTCTTCTTCTTCTTCTTCAACTTCTTCTTCATCTTCATTTTCATCATCAACTTCTTCTTCTTCTTGCACTCCTCCTCGTTCTTCTTCTTCTTCTTGTTCTTGTTCTTGTTCTTCTTCTTCTTCTTCTTATTCTTCTTCTTCTTCTTTTTCTTTTTCTTTTTTATTTTCTTTATCCTCTCTTTCTTTTTCTTCTTCTCCTTCTTCTTCTTCTTCTTCTTCTTTTACTCCTTCTATTTCTTCTTCTTCTTCTTCTTCTTCTTCTTCTTCGTCTTCTTCTTTGTTTTCTTCTTCTTCTGTTCATCTTTTTCTTCTTCTTCTTCTTCTTCTTCTTCTTCTTCTTCTTTAGCTCCTTCTTCTTCTTCTTCTTCTTCTTCCTCTTCCTCCACTTCTTCTTCTTCTTCTTCTTCTTCTTCTTCTTATTATTATTCTTCTTCTTCTTCTATAACTTCTTGTTCTACTTCTTCTTCTTCTTCTTCTTCTTCTTCTTCTTCCTCTTCTTCGTCTTCTTCTTTTTCTACATCTTCTTCTTCTTCTTATACTTCTTCTTCTTCTTTTACTTATTCTCCTCAATCTTCTTCTTATTCTTCTTCTTCTTCTTCTTCTTCTTCTTCTTCTTCTTCTTCTTCTTCTTCTCCATCTTCTTCTTCTTCTTCTTCTACTACTTCTTCTTCTTCTTCTTCTTCTTTTTCTTCTTTTTCTTCTTCTTCTACTTCTTCTACTTCTTCTCTTTCTTCTTCTTCCTTTTATTCCTCTCCTTCTTCTTATTCTTCTTCTTCTTCCACTTCTTCTTGTTGTTGTTCTTTTTCTTCTTCTTCTTCTTCTTCTTCCTCTTCTTCTTCTCCCTCTTCTTCTTCTTTTGCTTCTTCTTCTTGTTCTACTACTACTACCCCTTCTTCATCTTCATCTTCTTCTTCTTCTTCTCCATCTACTTCAACTTTTTCTTCTTCTTCTTGTTCTTCTCCTTCTACTTCTTCTTCTCTTCCCTTTCTTCTTCTTCATCATCATTTACCAATTTAGACTGTGGTGAAATATATTTGACAGATGAATTTGCCACTGCATACATATGTCTAGTATATTATTTAGGTCATATTCAATAGTAAGACTTTTGGATTCAAAGATTTTTTTCAATAATCCCTTTTCCTTAGAATAATGTTATATCACAAAAATATAAAATATTTTTTCCACCAATACTAGATTATTAAATAAACAAAATACTTGTATGCTTAGAAGAGCTTGCACAAAAGCAATAGAACAAATTTGTGAAAACACTTTTGCTCCAAAAGAAATGAGCAAAAATCTTAAAGAGTCAAGAATGGGCTACAATTGTTGCTCAAAATTCTCTGAAGATAAAAACTATATTTATAGATATCCTCCTACATATAATTTATGGATACCATTGTATTCTTTCTTAAAAAGAAAGAAACAAAGATACAAAATTACTAAATAAAGGTGGAAATCTTAGTTTAGGAAAGAACAACGTTCCATCAAAAAGAAATTTGTTAAAAAATATATCAAAAAGAAAGGCAAAAAACATTTTCGATGTTTTAAGTTTAATAAAAAAGGACATTATGCAAATGAACAAAACATGTCAAAATTTAAGTGGTTGATGATAAACAAAAGGCTATAAAATGTCTTGTAAAAAACAGTAGTCACTAACTTTACCAGTTTAGACTATGGCGAACAAAAGAATTATGAAGAAAGACTTCACAAAATGAAGTTATGTGAAATATGTTTGATAGATGAATTTTTCACTACATACATAGGTCTAATATATTATTTAAGTGATGCGCAACAATAAGAATTTTGGATTCAAGAATTTTTTCAAAAATCCCTTTTCCTTAGAATAATATTATTTCACAAAAATATAACAATTTTTTGTCCATCAATACAAGATTATTAAATAAACACAATATTGGTATGCTTAGAAGAGCTTGCACAAAAACAAAAGAACAAATTTGTGAAAATAGTTTTGCTCCAAAAGAAATGAGCAAAAATCTCAAAGAGTCAAAAATGGGCTACAATTGTTGCTCAAAATTCTTTGAAGATACAAATTAT
The DNA here is from genome assembly GCA_023846275.1 of Vanilla planifolia. Taxonomy (NCBI): domain Eukaryota; kingdom Viridiplantae; phylum Streptophyta; class Magnoliopsida; order Asparagales; family Orchidaceae; genus Vanilla; species Vanilla planifolia. The sequence continues at coordinate 8,877 of JAIUJO010001039.1, forward strand.
ATTTATGGATGCTCTCAAACATATAATTTTGGAGACCATTGTATTCTTTCTTAAAAAGAAAGAAACAAAGATACAAGATTACTAAATAATGATGGAAACCTGAGTTTAAGAAAGAACAATGTTTCATCAAAAAGAAATTTGTTAAAAAAATATAACAAAAAGAAAGGCAAAAATCATTTTTGATGTTTTAAGTGTAATAAAAAAGGACATTATGCAAATGAATGTCCTGTGAATATTAAAAGTATAGTCATCTGTAATATTGATGATTATTCTATTAATATTAGAACAATTGAAAAAAAAATTTATGACATCAACTCAGTCTATTAAATTACTTCTTATTATGAATAACAGAGTTATAATCCAATTCTGAAACTGAACAACATTTAGATTTGAAACTAAAAATTTTGAAAATCTTAAAATCAGCATGATTACAATAAATAAAACTCTTACACAAATGAAAATTATTCCATTATTACCTTCTTTGAAACTTCCTACCAAGGAAATAATATCCATTTTAGGATATATTATTTACATAGGAATGTTACCGAACTACTAAAGTAACATTAGATTTAATAATCCTAATACCATTTGGATATTATGGTATAGTACATAATATACCATATCATTCCAAAGAAAATATATTCATTACTTATGAGTTAATAGAGCTCATGACATATCAAGCCCAAATTATCCGCATTAAAAATACACGTCTAGAAGATTCGGATTATTTAATTTGACTTAATGTTCCAATTGAATTATTAGTCATCCAAAAATAAGATGATTTCCCCATACTTACACCTAAATTATAAATAATTGAGAGCTCTAAAAAATACAAAGAATTCAGAGTAAATATGAACACTATTACTTTAGAAGAAGTAAATACAACTAAATAACACGATAAAGTAGGAAAATAATTTGAAATAATAGATGAAGACTTAAATGAATTAAAAGAGGTATTTCTTATGGAGAGAAAAATGAGATTTATAAAGCTCCATCTTTTAAATCTCACTTTCTAAATAAACACAAAAGATAGAACTAAAAGGAGATGATGATTTAACATCTCAACCTCCTTAAGGAAACAAAAATTGAAAAATTAAAGAAAAAAACCCAAAAATGAAATACTTATACGTAGGTATGATTCAATAAAAAATAACTGCTTTGTTTAGAAGTGGAGTAGATGCACCCATAATGATCGTTTATATGGACTAACAAATCATTAACAAACCTCTTTAGCATTATTGGAGGCATTAAATCTAATCTTACAAACAGACTATTTGGGATTAAGATATATCCTGATTTCTATATAAGTCTTTACGACCAAAATATTAAAAAGACTTGTACATTATTCATTAGCCTTAAAGGCAAAAGTTTATTACCTGGATCAAAAATTTTATGTATACAATGGGAACATTGTATGGCTATAAGTGATACATCTACATTTAGATCCATCACTCTTAAAAACTTTGTCAAGTTATTTGACATTAGTATTAGTAAAACAATACAACCATGAATAGTAGATATATGACATCTACGTCAAGATAATGACAAACAACTGTTTGTTAAAACACTAAAAGCTAAGATACAATTACCTGTAGAATATTTTATTTCCTTCGGCACTATAATTTCTACAATTACAAAAAATCCAATGGATCACTCATCTTCTTCTATTAGTCTTAAACACTATAAGGAAGGTGAACTAATAGACAAAGTCTCTTATGGCAAGCCACCCAAGCTACCATATGAACAATCCAATCGAAGCTCGTACTTTACAACTTCTTGACAATAATGCTTAATTACTTAAAAAGTCGATAACACAATTGTAATAGACTTAAAAAAGAGAGCTCAACTCCATATCTATTTATCATTAACTATCCAACTTCCAAAATATGAAGATATAATAGTACATGCTTTGTTGGATACTGGTATTGAAGCTATTCTACTTCAACAAGTCTTTATCCCAAAGCAGTTTTCGCTTCCATTAGAAAGCAAAACACTTTTAGCTGATTTTATGGGTGACCAAGTTCCTGTAACCCATAAAGTAACCAATCTTTCGCTACCTCTACCGAATATCCATAACATCATCAATACCTATCAATTCAACTTTGCCCTGCTACCAATCAATTTTAATACCGATTATTTATTAGGACTTGATAACAATTGCCATCTGGCACCATTCAATGCTCGCTTTTTTTCTTTAGATAGACACTCCATTCCACGTGTCCCTCTTCTGGCTTGCATTGCCCCTCACTTTTATCCCACAGCCCAACGTGGTGATAATTCCTCCTTGCCAACAAGCCTTGTTGAACATTTTCAACAACTTATACCTCTTATTCGCAACATTTATACCTACAATATTCCAACTACTACTCCATTTGAGGAAATTGTGAATAATCTCCTTGAACCATTATACTCAAATGACACATTTAAATTGTTTGACTAGTCTCCTAAATATTGTTCTATAGAACTTTTAGAACAATATCAAAATATCGATATATGTGTCAATACTATCATGGTATCCCCTATAGAAAAACAAGAATTTAATAGTCAAATATAAGAACTATTACATCTCAAACTAATTCAAAAGAGCCATAGCTCTTGTTCCTCTCTAGATTTTATAGTACAAATTCATGTAGAAATAAAATGTGAAAAAGCCAGAATGGTTATCAATTACTGCAAGCTAAACTCTTGCACTATATTTGACGGTTACTTTATACCAACTATCGAGCACCTGATAAAACAAATACAAGGTATAAAATATTATAACAAATTTGATGCAAAATCTAGATTTTGGCAAATTAAACATGTTAATCATACTTCTATAGAACTAACAAACTTTAGCTATCCACAAGGGTATTTTGAATAGTTAGTCATGCCTTTTGGATTAAAAAATGCTCCACAAATATTTTAGAAATGGATGAATTGTATTTTTGGATATTTTTTTTATGTTGTAGTCCACATAAATGATATTCTTATTTTTTTTCAAATAGAGGAAGAACATAAAAAACATCTTTCATATATCATTAAAATTATGCTCAATCAATGCATTATATTAAGTCCAAAACAATCAAACTATTTAAAATAGAAATAATTTTTTTAAGAAAACAAATAAAAATAGACAAATACAATTATAAGAACATATCTATACAAAAGTAAAAGACTTCTCTAAGACTTTTACTAATCTAAAAGAACTATAGAGCTTTTTAGTACTCTTAAATTTTGAACGAAAGTTTGTACCAAAACTTTTTCTAAAATAAAATAATTATAAAATAAATTTGCCAAAAATAGGCTATATGCAAAATAAAAACTGGCGAACAACCTCATTGTTGGAATATAGAAAAAATACCAATCACTTTGACAAAAGAAGAACAAAGAGAAATACGACAAATAAAAGAATTTGTTACAACAAAACAAATTATTTATTTTTCTCAAAGGGGAAGATAAAATAACTTTGCAAACTGATGTCTCTGACTTTTTTGATCTAGTGTCTTTATTGCAAATACAAACGAAATAGTAGCATATACATTAGGTAAATTTACAAAAACCCAAAGTAAATATCGCACTTATGATAAAGAATTACTAGCTATCAAATTAGCTATTAAAAGTTCAAAATTTTATTTACTCCATAGACTATTTACAATCAAAATTGACAATAAAACTGTCACCTAGTTTTATAAAAAAAAACAATAAATAACCCTAAAGAAAATTTAAGATACATACGCCTTGCATTATACCTTAAAATTTTTACTTTTACTGTTAAGTATATTTCCAATTTTATTAACACTATTACTGACCTTTTTATCAGGCCATGAATGAGGAAGAACTACAACAACTTAAACATTTCATCAAAAAGATGAAATGATCAGGAGAATTTACAAAGATTCTACCAAGAAATACAAAGGCCCAAATGGTCGAAACCTCTTTGCAAACCCAACAAGTTGAATCCTTTGCTAAGGCCCAACTGACTGAATCCTCTAAAGCTTAACATGCTAAAGCCTCTACTGCAACAACCCATAATGATTTGTCATACTCTAAAGCCCAATAGGCTTGACAAAGAAAACAAAAACTTTTAGAAAGGCTACAAGTCCAAAAGACTAAGCTCTTGGTAAAAAAAATGTCCAACAAGAGTTGTAGAAAAGGAAAATCCTTTGCTGCCACAGTAACAAAGGAATGATATAATTGGGATCTACAAATGGTCAATCCAAAAGTTTTTCATAATTTGTGGAGACAATCATATTCTTTCTCAAAAGAAAGAAAAAAAAATACCACATTACTAAAGGATGGTGGAAACCAGAGTTTAGGAAATAACAACGTTTCTTCAAAAAAAAAATTGTTAAAAATATAACCAAAAAAAGGCAAAAAACATTTCTAATATTTTAAGCGTAATAAAGAAGGACATTACACAAATGAATGTCCAGTCAATATTAAAAGTATAGCCATCTCTAATGTTGATGATTATTTTATTAATATTAGAATAATTAAAGAAATTTCTAATGACACCAACTCTATCTATGAAATTACTTCTTATTATGACTCCACAAAGTTAGAAAATAATTCTGAATCTGAACAACATTTAGATTTTGAAACAAAAGATTTTGAAAAAAATCAAAATTAACAAGATCACAATAAATAAAATTCTTACACAAATGAAAATTATTCCATTATTACCTTCTTTAAAACTTCCTACAAAGGAATGAGTATCCACTCCAGGATATATTATTTACATGAGAAAATTACTTAAACTCAAATGTTACCAAACTATTGAAGTAACATTAGATTTAATAATCATAATATCATTTGGATATTATGGTACACTGCATAATACACCATGTCATTCCAAAGAAAACAAATTCATTACCTATGGGTTAATAGAACCCATGCCCTAACTATCCTAATTAAAAATACCACTTTAAAAGATTGAGATTATTTAATCAGACCGAATGATTCAATTAGATTATTAGTCATACATAAATATGAAGATTTTCTCATACTTACACCTGAATTAGAAATAATTGAGAGCATTGAAAAATACAAAGAATTTAGAGTAAATATGAACACTATTACTTCAAAAGAAGTAAATACAACTATACTACACGATAATGTAAGAAAAAAATTTGTAATAATAGATGAAGTCTTAAATGAATTAAAAGAGATTATTCCTCATGGAGAGAAAAATGAGATTTATAAAGCTCCATCTTTTAAATCTCGCTTTCTAAATAAACACACATACATTTTTAAGCGAATGTAAGGAATGGTAAAAGTAAAAGGAGATGATGATTTAATATCCATCAGCCTCCTTAACAAAAACAATTGAAAAATTAAAGACAAAATACCACAAAGTGATATACCTATACATAGGTATGATTCAATTAAAAATAATTGCTTTGTTTAGAAGTAAAATAGATACACCCATAATGTTTGTTTGTATAGATGAACGAATCATTAACAACCCTCTTAGTAGCATTATTAGAGGCACTAAATCCAATCTTGCAAATCAACTATTTAGGATTAACATACATCCTGATTTCTGTATAAGTCTTTATGAACAAAACATTGAAAAGACTTGTAGCCTTAAAGGCATAAGTATATTACCTAGATCAAAAATTCTAGGTATACAGTGGGAACATTGCATGGCTCTAAATGATACATCTACATTTAGATCCATCACTCCCAAAAACTTTGTCAAGTTATTTGACATTGGTATTGGTAAAATAATACAGCCACAAATAGTAGATATATGACATCTATGTCAAGGTAATGACATACAACTATCTGTTAAAACACCAAAACCTAAGGTACAATTACTTGTAGAATATTTTATTACCTCTAGCAATACAAATTAAACAATTACAAAAAATCCAATTAATCACACATCTTCTATTAGTCTTCCAAGACACTATGAGAAAGGTGAATCATCGATATAGTCTCTTATGGCAAGCCGCCAAAGCTTCCATATTGACAATCCTGTCGAAGGTTGTACTTTACAACTTCTTGATAATAATGCTCAATAACTTAAAAATCCCATAACAACATCACAATGGACTTCGAAAAGAGAGCACAAGTCCATATCTTTTTACCATTGGCTACCCATCTTCCAAAATATGAAAATATAATAGTACATGATTTGTTGGATATTGGTATCGAGCTAGTCTGCTTCAGCAAGTCTTTATCCTAAAGTAGTTTTGGCTTCCATTAGAAACCAAAACACTTCTAACTGATTTTATGGGTGAACAAGTTCCTATAATTTATTAAGTCACTAATTTTCTTGATATCCATAACACAATCAATACCTATTCATTCAGCTTTGCCCTGTTACTAATCGATTTTAATACCAATTGTTTATTAAGGCTTGGTAACCTTTGCCATTTGGCACTATTCAATACTCACTTTTTTCTTTAGATGGACACTCCATTCCATGTGTCCCTCCTCTGGCTAGCATTGCTCCTCACTTTTCTCCTACAGCCTAGCGTGGTGATAATTCCCCCTCACCAGCATGCCTTATTGATCATGTTCAACAACTTATAGCTCTTATCTACAACATTTATAAGTATAATATTCTAACTACTACTCCACTTGAGAAAACTATGCATAAGCTCCTTGAACCATTATACTCAAATGACCCATTAAAATGGTTTGACAAATCTCCTAGATATTGTTCTATAAAACTTTTAGAATAATATCAAAATACCAATATACATGTCAATAGCATCATGTTATCTCCTATAGAAAAACAAGAATTTAACAGTCAGATATAAGAACTGTTACATCTCAAATTAATTCAAAAGTGTCATAGCTCTCACTCCTCTCTAGCTTTTATAGTATAGAATCATGTAGAAATAAAATATGGAAAAGCTAGAATGGTTATCAATTAATGCAAGCTAAACTCTTGCACTAAATTTGACAATTACTTTATATCAACTGTCGAGCACCTGATAGAACAAATACAAGATGCAAATACTTAGCAAATTTGATGCCAAATCTAGATTTTGGCAAATTAAACTTGCTAATCAAACTTCCATAGAACAACAATCTTTAGCTATCCCCAAAAGTATTTTTAATGGTTATTTATGCCTTTTAGATTAAAAAGTGCTCCAAAAATATTCAAAAAATATATGAATTCTATTTTTGGATATTTACCTTACGTTATAGTCTATATAGATGATATTCTTGTTTTTTTTGAAATAGAGGAAGAACATAAAAACATCTTTTACATACCATTAAAATTATGCTCAATCAACGCATTATATTAAGTCCAAAAAAAATCAAACTGTTTAAAATAAAAATCAATTTTTAAGGAAAATAAATAAAAAATGGACAAATACAACTACAATAACATATATATACAAAAGTAAAAGACTTCTCTGAGACTTTTACTAATTTAAAACAACTACAGAGATTTGTAGGACTCTTAAATTATGGATAAAAGTTTATACCAAAACTTTCTTCTAAAATAAAATTATTACAAAACAAATTACTGAAGAATAGGCTAAATACAAAATAACAACTAGCGAACAACCTCGTCGTTGGAATATAGAAAAAATACCAATCTCTTTGACAAAAGATGAACAAAGAGAAATACAACAAATAAAGGAATTCATGACAACAAAATAAATTCTTTATTTTCCTAAAGAAGAAGATAAAATAACTTTGCAAACTGATGCCTCTAACCTCTTTTGGTATAGTGTCCTTATTGCAAATACAAACAAAATAATAGCATATACTTCAAGCAAATTTACAAAACCCAAAGTAAATATGGCACATATGATAAAGAATTATAACTTATCAAATTAACTATTCAAAGTTTAACAATTTATTTACTCCATAGAGTATTTATAATCGAAACTGATGACAATAAATCTGTTACCCAATTTTTATAGAAAAAAAATATAAATAACCCTCAAGAAACTTTAAGATGCATACGTCTTGCATTATACATTGAAACTTTTTACTTATACTATTAAGTATATTCCTAGTTTTACTAACACTATTGCTAATCTTCTTACCAGGCCATGAATGAAGAAGAACTACAACTACTTAAACTTTTCATCAAAAAGATGAAAAGATCAGAATAATTTGTAGAGATTCTCTCTAAATGGCAAAGGCCCAACAAACCAAAACCTCTTTCCAAACCAAACAATTTGAATCCTCCACTAAGGCTCAACTGGCAGAATTCTCTAAATCTCAATAAGCAAAACCCTTTACAGCAACAACACACAAGGATGAGTCATACTCTAAAGCACAATAGGCTCAACAAACAAAAGAAAAACCTTTAAAAGGAATACAAGTCCAACAAACTAAGCTCTTGGTAAAAAAGGTCCAAGAGGAACTATAGAAAAAGGAAAATCCTTTGTTGTCATAATAACAAAGGAATGGTATAATAAAGATTTACAAATGGTTGATCCAAAATTTTTTGATAAGATCAATGGTTGTTTCAAAGCCATACAAAGTACTAATTATAGATCTGCCAACTACTAGTTGACTCAAACAAAAAAGTTATTTAACACCAAAACAAAATTATTCCCAACAATTTACAAGGGAAGAAAGTTTTTCAGAAAACCTTTTAAATGTTGCCATCTCCTTCTTCAACTACACAGTCTAAACTCTAGAACAATAGCTTAGCAAAAATGAAACACTTGCTAACATCTTTCAAAATACAAACATTTGATCTACTACAGCTATGAATAAAAGACTTTTTATCCATAGTTTAGAAATTAAACATTCAGAATGAGCAAACACAAAAACTAGAAGCAAAAACCACTGTTCAGGAGAAGCTTCAATTATATCAGCAACAAATTCTAGATGAAGAAAAACTCCAATTATTCAAGCAACTTTAAGAAACAAATATTAAGAAATTATTTGCTAACAAACAAGTTTTCTACTCTCATGAAGGAAGACCACGGTTAATTGTCTGCTTCAACGAAATACCCTGATACCAACTACATATAAGAAAGGGTATTGTCCACCAAGTATATGTTAATACCATGCATCCAGAGGATTACATAGTGTTTATTCTTGACATTTTCCAAAGCAGTCTAAATCTTTATGTAAGCAAATTTGCAATAGTTTTCATCTTCTACATTTGCTCAATTTGTGAGGAAAGAGAATACATTAATCTCTATTCTGTCATACAATTATTGATGCTAGTCAGGGTTATTGAGACTCCTAAATTAGAAGAATTCAGAATGGGCATCTTTAATATGGAAGAAGAAAGGTGGTTTGGTATCTAAGAATTTTTTTTAAAGCTTAATTTTGGTGCAAAATATCCAGCTAGACAAGTGCATGCAGGAAAAACTATATTTTTCCTTGACACTTTGGTAGTTGACATAGAAGATATGTCCCAACAAGAGAAGGAAATAAAAAATTTTCTAAAAAACATAAAATTAGGAAAAATTGGACAAAGTGCTAGAGAAGACTTTCTATCTAGTTCCATGGAATATAACAATAATTTGGACAACAAATTAGATGAACACACAATGGAAGCCTTGGCCCTCATAGATTGATGTATGGTGGGACAATAAAAATTCACTTTACAAACACTTTTTAGGACCTTCAAAATGAAGCATTCAAAAGATTCTTTAATATTTGCACACCAGCTACAACACAAGCCAATAAATGAAGCAAGATCTATAGCGAACAGTGTACGATCTACGGTGAATAGTGCACGATGAACAGGAAACGTTGTATGATCTATAGTGGAAACCGTACGATGAACAGTAATCTGAAAAATTGTAGAGCAATTATCAAAGAAATATGTACAGGTAAAGGTAATTTCCTTTGCTTCAAACACTAACAAACCTGGTCGATAAATTCAGAAGCTCTCTAGAATTGAGGTATCAGAAGAACTTTAGCTTTCTGCTTTCTGCTTTCTACTTTCTGCTTTCTATTTTCTCATAGCTCTCTCTTCTTGCCTCAACTATTGTAAACTTAGTGACTCTTGTAAATTACTTGTGTGAAAGTGTGCATGCTACAATTTGGTATCAGAGCCACGATGCTCTTCTTGTTAGTACGTTTGTACTTTTTTAAATTTTTTATGAATAAATTCATGTTCATTTAAACTCTTTTGTTTGTGTTTCTTTTATTAGAAAAGTTATTTGCATGATTGGTTAGATTATTTTAATTAAATTATTTTCTATCTATATTGTAACTTCTCTGCACCATAGAGTTGGAAACGAACCAAGGTTTTGCTCATATTTTACATAGTAATCTACTAAGGATGGTGGTCTATGCTTGAATCTTTAACTTTCCCCATAAAGCCACAAGAAACCTTAAGGGTTTTTGGAAGAGATGTTGCAATAGAATATTGGGTCAAAAAAGAATGTACAATAAAGAAGTAGAAAAAAATTAAATTAAAAAATCATAATCTTTTTTGTAAACTTTTTTTGTAATAAAAGAAACACAAACTTACTACATGTAGAACATACTTGTTTCAGACAACACTTATAAGTGTCAAATCACAAACAATACCATGGATTATAAGCATATAATCAACACACCAATTCCAATACATCCTACCACAGTAGGAAACGAGGGTAATCTTGCCATAACAAGAATCTTGAACTTTTTTGTTGATCAACTCAAAGACATCAAAGATAAACTTCAAAATCTCGAACAAAAACAAAAGTTCTTATACATGGGAACAAAATTGACAAAACATTAGATGGTTAAATTAATTTTTTCAAAAGATAATATGGATTTAAATAAATTAGACAAATCTATTTATCAAAAGTTCCCAGAACATCAAGAAATGGAACTACTTGATGAAATTTCTAGCAAAAAAATCTTTGACTTTTATGAACAAAATCATGAAGTCAATGAAATTTTCCAACACCAACGACAAAAGGATAATTTTGATGAAGAATACTAAATAAGAACCCTTGAGTGGGGAGAAAGTAGTCGCAGTACTATGTATTTTCCAGCCCCACCAAATTATGTCCCACAACCACCTTCTCTAGAGATCAAGATGAGAGAATCTCAAGGAGATAACATTGAGCCAACAGCTCAAGTACCAACTCCACCATCATATTCTACGATGTTAAACTATGGTAAAAGATCTGACTGAAAAGTTACCATAAAAATAAAAAATTAACACCTAGAAAGCAGCAGTAAAGATACTACTTGGGGTCTTACATTCAATATTGACAAACTTCTACATAAAACACTTTTGGAATATTCTATAGATTGGTCACAAAAAATAAAAGGAACCATCTTTATGCTTCCACCAACAATAAACATTAGCAAATATATCCAATTTGCTACTTCTTACTAAGAAGGACATACATTAACTTGGTTAACTAATTTTGAATTCAATAACCCTACAAAACTTGCCAAAATCTTTGTGGTTGATGATAAACAAAAGGCTATAGAACATCTTATAAAAACATTAGTCGTTGACTTTATCGATTTAGACTAGGGTGAACAAAAGAATTATGATGAAAGACTTCACAAAATGAAGTTAGGTGACATATGTATGATAGATGAATTTGTCATTACACACATAGGTCTAATATACCATTTAGGCGATACTCAACAACAAGAATTTTGGATTCAAGGATTTTTTTTCAAAAATGTATTTTCCTTGGAATAATATTATATCACAAAAATATAACAATCTTCTATCCACCAATATTGGATTATTAAATAAACACAATTTTGGTATGCTTAGAAGAGCATGCACAGAAACAATAAAACAAATTTGTGAAAGTACTTCTGCTCAAAACAAAATGCAAAAAATCTCAAAGAGTTAAGAATGGGCTATAATTATTGCTCAAAATTCTCTAAAGATAAAAATTATATTTATGGATGTCCTCTTATATATATTTTGTGGAGACCATCATATATTTGCTAAAAAAGAAAGTAACAAAGAGTTAAGAATGGGCTATAATTATTGCTCAAAATTCTCTAAAGATAAAAATTATATTTATGGATGTCCTCTTATATATATTTTGTGGAGACCATCATATATTTGCTAAAAAAGAAAGTAACAAAGATACAAAATTACTAAATGACTATGGAAACATGAGTTTAGGAAAGAACAACATTTCATCAAAAAGAAATTTGTTAACAAATATAACAAAAGGAAAGGAAAAAAATATTGTCGATGTTTTAAGTGTAATAAAGAAGGACATTATGCAAATGAATGTCCAATCAATATTAAAAGTGTAGTCATCTCTAATATTGATGATTATTTTATTAATATTGGAACAATTGAAGAAATTTTTTTATGACACCAACCCTATCTATGAAATTACTTCTTATTATGACTCTACAGAGTCAAAATCTAATTCTGAATTCGAACAACATTCAGATTTTGAAGAAAAAGATATTGAAAAATCAAAATCAACATGATCACAATAAATAAAACTCTTACACAAATAAAAATTATTCTATTATTACCTTCTTTGAAACTTCCCACAAATAAAAGAGTATCCTCTTTTGGATATATTATTTACACGGAAAAATTACTTAAACTCAAACGTTACCAAACTACTGAAGTAATATTAGATTTAATAATCCTAATAGCATTGTGATAATATGGTATACTGCATAATATACCATATCATTCCAAAGAAAATATATTCATTACATATGTGTTAATAGAACACATGACATATCAAGACCCAACTATCCTGATTAAAAATAATAGTATAGAAGATTGGGATTATTTAATCAGACTTAATGATCCAATTGGATTATTAGTCATACATAAATATGAAGATTTCCCCTTACTTACCCCTAAATTAGAAATAGTTGAAAGCTCTAAAAAAACAAAGAATTCAGAATAAATACGAACACTATTACTTCATAAAAAGTAAATATAACTGAACAAAATGTTAATGTAGGAGAACAATTTGAAATAATAGATGAAGATTTAAATAAATTAAAAGAGGCTATTCATTATGGAGAGAAAACTGAGATTTATAAAGCTCCATCTTTTAAATCTCACTTTCTCAAGAAACACACATATATATTTGAGCAATTGCATGAAAATGTAGAATTAAAAGGAGATGATTTAACATCCCTTAGCCTCCTTAACAAAACAAAAATTGATAAATTAAAGAAAAAATAACCAAAAAAGAAGTACCTACACATAGGTATGCTTCAATTAAAAATAACTTGTTTATTTAGAAGTGGAATAGATACACCCATAATAATCGTTTATATGGATGAACGAATCCTTAACAACCCTTTTAATAGCATTGTTGGAGGTGCTAATTCCAATCTTGCAAAAAAACTATTTGGGATTAACATAGATCTTGTTTTTTGTATAAGTCTTTATGACCAAAATATCGAAAAGACTTGTACATTATCCATTAGCTTTAAAGGCATAAGTTTATCACCTGGATAAAAAATTATAGGTATACAAAGAAAACATTGTATGGCTCTAAATGATACATCTACATTTAGATCCATCACTCAAAAAAATTTGTCAAGTTATTTGATGTTGGTAATGGTAAGACAATAGAACCACGAATAGTAGATATACGACATCTAAGTCAAAATAATGACATACAACTATTTATTAAAACACTAAAACCTAAGGTACAATTACTTGTAGAATATTTTATTACCTTTGTCAATATAATTTCTACAATTACAAAAAATCTAATTAGTCACTGATCTTTATCTATTAGTCATCCTAGACACTATGAGGAAGGTGAATCATCGACATAGCCTCTTATGGCAAGCTACAAAGCTTCCATATTGACAATCCAGTTGAAGGTTGCACTTTACAACTTCTTGACAATAATGCTCAATTGCTTAAAAAGTCAATAACACCATCGTAATGGACTTAAAAGGAGAGCTCAACACCATATCTATTTACTATTGACTATCCATCTTCAAAAATATGAAGATATAACAGTACATGCTTTGTTGGATATCGGTGTTGAAGCTAGTCTACTTCAACAAGTCTTTATCCCAAAGTAGTTTTGGCTTTCATTAGAAACCAAAACACTTGTAACTAATTTTATGGGTAAACATGTTCCTGTAACCCACAAAGTAGCTAATCATTCTATATTTCCCTGTATCCATAACACCATAAATACCTATCAACTCAACTTTATCCTACTACCAATCAATTTTAACACCAATTATTTATTAAGACTTGATAACTTTTGCCATCTGGCACCATTCAATACTCATTTTTTTTCTTTAAATGGACACTCCATTCCATGTGTCCCTTTTTTGACTCATATTGCCCCTCACTTTTCTCCTACAAGCTGATGTGGTGATAATTCCTCGTCGCTAACACGCCTTATTGACCATGTTCAATAACTTATACCTCTTATCCACAACATTTATACCTACAATATTCCAACTACAACTCCATTTGAGGAAACTATGCATAAGATCCTTGAACCTTTATACTCAAATGACTCATTAAAATAGTTTGGCAAATCTCCTAGATATCATTCTATAGAACTTTTAGACCATTATCAAAATACCAATTTATGTGTCAATAGTATCATGGTGACAAACAAGAATTTAACAGTCAAATACAAGAACTTACATCTCAAACTAATTCCAAAGAGCCACAACACTCCATCCTCTCTGGCTTTTATAGTATAGAATCATGCAGAATTAAAACATGGAAAAGCCAGAATGGTTATCAATTACTACAAGTTAAACTCTTGCACTAAATTCGACGGTTACTTTATACCAATCGCCAAGCACCTGATAAAACAAAGATAAGGTGCAAAATATTATAACAAATTTGATACCAAATCAAGATTTTGGCAAATTAAACTTGCTAATCAAACTTTTATAGAATTAACAACCTTTAGCTATCCACAAAGGGTATTTCCAATGGTTAGTCATGTTTTTTGGGTTAAAAAAAACTCCACAGATACTTTAGAAATGGTTGAATTCTATTTTTCGACATTTAACTTATGTTGTAGTCTACATAGATAATATTCTTATTTTTCCTAACAGAGGAAAAACATAAAAACATCTTTTAATTATCACTAAAATTATACTCAATCAAGGCATTATATTAAGTCTAAAAAAATCAAACTGTTTAAAGCAAATATTAATTTTTTAGGGAAAAATTTTAAAAAATAAATAAATACAACTACAAGAACATATATATACAAAAGTAAAAAAACTTCTCTAAGACTTTTACTAATTTAAAATAACTACAGAGATTTTTAGGACTCTTAAATTACGGAAGAAAGTTTATGCCATAACTTTCTTCTCAAATAAAATTATTACAAAACAAATTAGTTGAAGAATAGGCTAAATACAAAATAACAACTAGCGAACAACCTCATCGTTGGAATACAAACAAATACCAATCTCTTTGAAAAAGATGAACAAAGAGAAATACAACAAAAAAAGAATTTGTTACAACAAAACAAATTCTTTATTTTCCCAAAGAAGAAAATAAAATAACTTTGCAAACTAATGTCTTTGACTTTTTTTGTCTAGTGTCCATATTACAAATACAAACAAAATAGTGGCATATACTTCAAGTAAATTTATGAAATCCAAACTTAAATATTCCACATATGATAAAGAATAACAAGCTATGAAATTAGCTATTAAAAGTTTTAAAATTTATTTACTCCATAAAGTATTTAGAATCGAAATTGACAATAAATATGTTTCCTAGTTTTTACCAAAAAAATAAGAAAAAATCCAAAAGAAAATTTAAGACTATACGTCTTGCATTATACCATGAAAGTTTTACTTATACTTTTAAGTATATTCCTAATTTTACTAACATTATTACTGATCTTCTTACTAAGCCATGAATGAGGAAGAACTACAACTACAACTTTTCGTTAACAAGATGAAAAGATCAAGGGAACTTATAAAGATTTTCCCAAAAAAGGCAAAGGCCCAATTGGACAAAACCTCTTTGCAAACCCAACAAGTTCAATCCTCTACTAAGGCCCAGCTAGTTAAATCCTCTAAAGCTCAATAAGCTAAAGCCTCTACAGCAACAACCCACAAGGACGAGTCATGCTCTAAAGCCCAATAGGCTCAAGAAACAAAAGAAAAACTTTTAGAAAGGGTACATGTCCAACAGACTAAGCTTTTAGCAAAAAAGGTCCAATACGAAATGTAGAAAAGGAAAATCCTTTTCCATAGTAACAAACGAATTGTATAATAGGGATCTACGAATG
>JAIUJO010001039.1:87500-95000 GCA_023846275.1 Vanilla planifolia
TTTCTTCATCTTCTTCTTCTCCTTCTCCTTCTTCATCTCCTTCTTCTTCTTCTACTATTACTACTACTACATCTTCTTCTCCATCTTCTTCTTCATCTTCTTCTTCTTCATCTTCTTCTTCTTCTTCTTCTTCATCTTCTACTAATTCTTTTCCTTAACCATCTTCTTCTTCACCTTCTTCTTCTTTTTTACCTTCTTCTTCTTCTTCTTCTTCTTCTTCTTCTTCTTCTATTTCTTCTTCTTCTAATTCTTCTTTTGTTTCTTCTCCTTCTTTTCCTACTTCTTCTTCTTCATCATCTTTTTCTGCTTCTACTTCTATTACTTCTTCTTCTTCATCATCTTCTAATTCTTATTTTTCTTCTTCTTCCTCTTCATCTTCATCTTCTTCTTATACTTCTTCTCCTTCTTCTTCTTCTTCTTCTTCTTCTACTACTACTTCTTCTTCTTTTTCTTCTTCTTCTTCATTTTCTTCTTCTTCTTCTCCTTCTACTTCTTTTTCTTCTTGTTCTTCTTGTTATTGTTCTTCTTCTTCTCTTACTTCTTCTTATCCTTCTTATACTTGTTCTTCTACTTCTTCTTCTTCTTCTTCTTCTGCTTCCCCTTCTCATTCTTCGTCTACTTCTTCTGCTTTTTCATCTTTGACTTCTTTTTCTTCTTCGACTTCTTTTTCTTCTTCTTCTTCATCATCTTCTTCTTCTTCTTTTCCATCATCATCTTCTTCTTCTTGCTCTTTTTCTTCTTCTTCTTCTTCTTTTTCTTTTTATCAACTTCTTCCTCCTCTACCTCTTCCCTTCTTCTTCTTCTTCTTTTCTACTTCTACTGCTATTACTTCTACTACTACTACTACTTCTTTACTTCTTCTTCTTCTTCTTCTTCTTCTTCTTCTTCTTCCTCTTCTTTTTCTCCTTCTTCATCTTCTTCTTCTTCTTCTTCTTCTGTTTCTACTTATTCCTCTTCTTCTTCATCCTTTCTTCTTCAACTTCTTCTTCTTCTTCTTCTTCTTCCTCTTCTTGTTCTTCTTCATCTTCTTCTTCTGTTTCTACTTATTCCTCTTCTTCTTCATCCTTTCTTCTTCAACTTCTTCTTCTTCTTCTTCTTCTTCCTCTTCTTGTTCTTCTTCATCTTCTTCTACTTTTTCTTTTTTCTTCTTCTTCTTCATCATCTTCTTCTTCTTTCTCTTCTTTTTCTTCTTCTTACTCTTCTCGTTCTTCTTCTTCTTCTTCTACTTCTTCTTCTTCTTCTTCTTTTTCTTCATCTTCTTCTAGTTATTTACTTTTTCATCTTCTTCTTCTTCTTCTTCTTCTTCTACTACTACTTCTTGTTTTTCCTATTCTTCTTCTTCTTCTCCTTCTTCATCTTCTTCTACGTTCTTCTTCTTCCCCTTCCTCTTCTTCTTCTTCTTCAAATTCTTCTTCTTCGTCTTCTACTTCTTCTTTTTCTACTTCTTCTTCTTCTTCACCTTCTTCTTCTTCTGCTTCTTCATCTACTTCTTCTTTTCCTTCCTCTACTTCTTCTTCTTACTCTTTTTCTTCTTTTTCTTCTTTTTCATGTTCTTTTTTATCATACTCTTTTTCCTCTACTTCTTCCCTTCTTCTTCTTCTACTAAAACTACTACTTCTCCTTCTTCTTCTTCTTCTTCTATTTCTTCTTTATTTTCTTCTACTTTTTCTTTTTTTTCTTCTACTTCTTCATCATCTTCTTCTTCTATCTCTTCTTTTCCTTCTTTTTCCTCTCCTTCTTCATTTTCTTCTTCTTCTTCTACTACTTATTCTCTTTTTCTTCTTCTTATTGTTGTTTTCTTCTTCTTCATATTCTTCACTTCTTCTTCCTCTTCTTCTACTTCTTCTTCTTCTTCTTTTTCGTCTTCTTCTTCTTCTTCCTTTTCCTCTTCTTCTTCTTCTTCTTCTTCTATTTCTTCTTCTTCTTCTGCTTCTTCTTCACCATCTTTTTCTCCAACTTCTTCTTCTCCTTCTCCTTCTTCATCTTCTTCTTCTACTACTACTACTAGTACTATGTCATTTCTCATTCTTCTTCTTCATCTTCATCTTCTTCATCTTCTTCTTCTTCTTCTTCTTCTTCTTCTTCATCTTTTACTCCTTCTTTTCCATAACCATCTTCTTCTTCACCTTCTTTTTCTTCTTCATCTTCTTCTTCTTCTTCTTCTGCTACTAGTACTATTACTTCTTCTTCTTCTTCTTTTATTACTACTACTATTATGATTACTACTTCTTCTTTTTCTTCTTCCTCTTCTTCCTCTTCTTCTTCTTCTTCTACTTCTTCTTCATCTTCTTGTTCTTCTTTTTGTACTTGTTCATCTTATTCTTCTTCTACTACTTCTTCTTCTAATACTTCTTCTTCATCATCATCTTCTTCTTCTACTTCTTCTCTTTTTCTTTTTCTTCTTTTTCTTCCTCTTCATCTTCTATTATTACTACCATTTCTTCTTCTTCTTCTTCTTCTTCTTCTCCATTTTCTTCCTCTTCTTCAACTTCATCATCATCATCTTCTTCTTCTTCTACTACTTCTTCTTCTTTTCTATTTGTTCTTATTCTTCTTCTTCTTCTTCTTTTTCTTCTTCCTCTTCTTCCTCTTTACTTCTTTCTTCTACTTACTCTTCTTCTTTTTCATCATCTACTTCTTATTAATCTTTTTTTTCTTCTTCTTCTTGTACTTCTCATTCTTCTTATTCTTCTTCTTCTTCTTCTTCTTCAACTACTGCTACTACCACTACTTTTCTTCTTCTTCTTCTTCTTCTTCTTCTTCTTCTTCTACTCATTCTTATTCTTCTTCTTCTTATCCACATTCTTTTTCTTCTTCTTCTTCTTCTTCTTCTTCTCCTTCTTTTTTTCTTCTCCTTCCACTAAAACTTCTACCACTATTAGTAATTCTTCTTCTTCTTCTTCTACTTCTTCTCTTTCTCTTTTTCTGTGTTCTTCTTCTTTTTCTTCTTCTTCTTCTTCTTCTTCTTCTTCTTCTTCTACTGCTCCTTCTTCTTCTTCTTTAACTATATGATGTTGTTCTTCTTCTTCTTCTATTTCTTCTTCTTCTTATTCTTCTTCTTCTTCTTCTTCTTCTTCTTCATTTTCTTCTTCTTCATCCTTTTCTTCTTCTTCTTCGTCTTTTTTTCTTCCTCTTCTTCTTCTTCTTCTTCTTCTTCTACTAGTACTATTACTATTACTACTACTACTTCTTCTTCTTCTTCTTCTTCTCCTTCTTCTACTTCTTAATCTTCTTTTTCTACTTCTTCTTGTACTTCTACTTCATAATCTTCTCTTCTTCTAAAACTTCTTCTCCTATTTCTTCTTCTTTTCATTCTTCTTCTTTATCTTCTTCTTGTTCTTCTACTACTACTACTACTGCTACTACTACTACTTTTCATCTTCTTATTCTTCTTCTTCTTCTACTCCTTATTCTTCTTCTTCTACTTCTTCTTCACGTTCTTCTTCTTCTTCTTCTTCTTCTTCTTTTTCTTCTCCTCGCACTAAAACTTCTACCACTGCTACTAATTCTTTTTCTTCTACTTCTTCTTCTTCTTCTTCTTTACTTCTACTTCTTCTCTTTCTCTTTTTCTTCGTGTTCTTTTTCTTCTTCTTCTTCTTCTTCTCCTGCTGCTTCTTCTTCTTCTTCAACTACGTGATGTTCTTCTTCTTCTTCTCCTCCTCCTCCTTCATATTCTTATTCTTTGTCTTTTTCTTCTTCTTTGACTTTTTCTTCTTCTTCTTCTTCTTCTTCTTCTTTTACTACTACTACTACTATTACTACTATTGCTTCTACTTCTTCTTGTTCTCCTTCTTCTATTTCTTTTCATCTTTTTCTTCTTCTTTATCTACAACTTCTTCTTCTTATACTACTTATTCTTCTTCTTCTTCTTCTTCTTCTTCTTCTTCTTAATCTTCTTCTTCTACTTCTTTTTCTACTTCTTCTTCTACTTATTCTTCTTCTTCTTCTCTTCCTCTTCCTATTCTTCTTCCTCCTCTTCCTTTTCTTCTTCTTGTACTTCTTCTTTGTCTTCTTTTTCTTCTAGTTCCTATTCTTCTACTTCTTGTTGTTCATCTTCTTCATCTCCTTCTTGTCCTTCTTCTTCTTCTACAACTTCTTCTCCTTGTTCTTCTTCGTCTCTTGCTTCTTCTTTTACTTCTTCTTCCACTACTTCTTCTCATTCATCTTCTCCATCTTCTTCTACTTTTTTTGCTTCTTCTTCTTCTTTTTCTTCTTCTTCTTCTTCTTCTCTTACTTCTTCTTCTTCGTTTTCTTCTCCTTCTTCTTCTCTTTCTTATTCTTCTTCTTGTTCTTCTTCTTCTTCTCCTTCTTCATCATCTTCTTCTTATCCTTCTTCTTCTTCTACCTCCTCTTCCTCTTCTTCTTCTTCTCCTTCTACTACTACTACTTATGTTTCTTCTTCTTCTTCTACTACTACCTATTCTTCTTTGCCTCCTTCTCCTTCTCCTTCTCCTTCTTCTTCTTCTTTTGCTTCCTATTCTTCTCCTTCTTCTTCCTCATCTTCCTCTTCTTCTTTTATTACTTCTTTTACTTCTTCTTCCTCTTCTACTTCTTCTTCTTTTTCGTCTTCTTCTTCTTCTCCTTCTTCTTCTTCTTTGACCTCTTCTTTTTCTACATCTTCTTCTTCTTCTACCACATCTTCTTTTTCTTCTTCTTCTCCACTACTACTACTACAAAATCTTTTTTTCTTCTTCTTCTTCTTCTGCTTCTGCTTCTTCTCCTTCTTCTCCTTCTTTTCCTACTTCTTTTTCTTCTTCTTCTTCTTCTTTTGTTTCTACTTCTACTACTTTTTTTCTACTTCATCTTCTAATTCTTCTTTTTCTTCTTCTTTTCCTTCTTCTTCTTCTACTACTACTTCTCCATCTTCTTCGTCTTCTTCTTCTTCTTCTACTTCTACTGCTTCTTCTTCTACTACTTCTTCTTTTCTTCTTCTTCTTTTTCTTCATCTTCGTCTCCTTCTACTTCTTTTTCTTCTTGTTCTTCTTCTTATTGTTCTTCTTTTCTTCTCTAATTTCTTCTTCTTCTTCTCTAATTTCTTCTCCTTCTTCTACTTCTTCTTCTTATTCTTCTTCTTCTTCTTCTTCTTTTGCTGGCCCTTCACGTTCTTCTTCTACTTCCTCTGCTTCTTCTTCTTCGTAATCTTTTTCTTCTTCTTCTTCTTCTTCTTCATCTTCTTCTTTTTTTTACCTTGATCTTGTTCTTCTTCTGATGTTTTTCTTCTTTTTCCTCTTTTTTTTCTTTTTATCATCTTCTTCTTCCTCTACTTCTTCCCTTCTTCTTCTTCTTATTTGCACTTCTTCTTCATCTTCTACTACTTCTTTTTCTTTTACTTCTTCATCTTCTTCTTCTTCTTCAACTTCTTCATCTTCTTCATCTACTTCTTCTTCTTCTTCTTGTTCTACTTCTTTTTCTTCTTCTTCCTCTTCTTCTTCAACTCCTTCTTCTTCTTCTTCTACTTCTTCACCTTCTTCTTCTACTTCTTCTTCATTTCCTTCATCTACTTCTCCTTCTTGCTCTTTTTCTTATTCTTCTACTTCTTCTTCTTTTTTATCATCTTCTTCTTCCTCTACTTCTTCCCTTCTTCTACTTCTACTACTACTACTTCTTCTTCTTCTACTTCTTCTTTTTCTTCTTCATGTTCTTCTACTTTTTCTTTTTTCTTCTTCTTCTTCATCATCTTCTTCTTCTATTTCTTCTTTTCCTTCTTCTTCTTCTTCTTGTTCTTCTCGTTCTTCTTCTTCTTCTTCTCTCTTTCTCTTCTTTTCTTCTTCTACTTACTCTCTTTCTCTTCTTCTTCTTGTTCTTCTTCTTCTTCTTGTTGTTCTTCTCGTTCTTCTTCATCTACTACTTCTCGTTTTTCTTGTTCTTCTTCTTCTTCATCATCTTCTTCTACTTCTTCCTTTTCCTCTTCCTCTTCTTTTTCTAATTCTTCTACTTCTCCTTCTTCTATTTCTTCTTCTTCTTCTTCTTCTTCACCCTCTTTCTTCATCTTCTTCTTCTTCTTCTTCACCCTCTTTTCTTCGTCTTCTTCTTCTTCTTCTTCTTCTTCTTCTTCACCTTCTTCTTCTTCTTCTTATTTTTCCTCTTCATGTTCTTCTTCTTCTTCATCTTCTTTTACTCATTCTTTTCCTTCATCTTCTTCATCTTGACCTTCTTCTTCTTCTTCTTCTTCTTCATCTTCTACTACTTCTTCTTCTTCTTCTGTTACTACTACTTTTTATTCTTCTTCTTCTTCCTCTTCTTCCTCTTCTTCCTCTTATTCTTCTTCTACTTCTTCTTTATCTTCTTTTTCTTCTTCTTGTACGTCTTCACTTTATTCTTCTTATACTTCTTCAAACACTTCTTCTTCATCATCTTCTTCTACTTCTTCTCTCTTTCTTCTTCTTCATTTTCTTCCTCTTCTTCTTCTACTACTACTACTAATACTACTTCTTCTTCTTCTTCTTCTTCTACTACTCCTTCATTTTCTTCCTCTTCTTAACTTCTTCATCTTCTTCTTCTTCTTCTTCTTCTACTTCTTCTACTTCTTCTTCTATGCGTTCTTATTCTTCTTCTTTTTTACTCCTTTTCTTCTTCTTCATCTTCATCTTCTTCATCTTCTACTTCTTCTTATCTTCTTCTTCTTATATTTCTCATTATTATTATTATTATTATTATTATTATTATTATTATTATTATTATTATTCTTCTACTACTAATACTACTATTACTACTTTTCTTCTTCTTCTTCTTCTTCTTCTTCTTCTTCTTTTTCTTCTCCTTCCATGACAACTACTACCATAACTACTACTTTTTCTTTTCCTTCTTCATCTACTTCTTCTTTCTCTTTTTCTTCGTGTTCTTTTTCTTCTTCTTCTTCTTCTTCTTCTTCTTCTTCTGCTTCTTCTTCTTCAACTACATGATGTTCTTCTCCTTCTTCTCTTTCTTCCTCTTCTTCTTCTTCTTCTTCTTCTACTTCTCCTTTTTCTTCTTCTTCGTCTTTTTCTTCATCTTTTTCTTCCGCTTCAACTTCTTCTTCTTCTCCTTCTTCTAGTACTACAACTATTAGTACTACAACTACTTCTTGTTCTTCTTCTCCTTCCTCTCCATCTTTTTCTTCTTCTTCATCTACTTATTATTGTTATTATTATTATTATTATTATTATTATTCTTCATCATCTTCTTCTTCTTTATAATCTTCTTCTTCAACTTCAACTTCTCCTTCTTCTTCTACTTATTCTTCTTCTTCTTCCTCTTTCTCTTCTTCTACTTCCTCTTCTAATTCTTCTTCCCCCTCTTCTTCTTCTTCTTCTTCTACTTCTACTTCTTTCTTTGTCTTCTACTTCTTCTTCATCTTCTTTTTCTCCTTCTTCTTTGTCTTCTTCTTCTACATCTTCTTCTCCTTCTTCTTCGTCATTTACTTCAAACTTTTAGTTCTTCTTTATCCACTACTTGTCATCCTTCTTCTTCTCCATCTTCTACATTTTTTGCTACTTGTTCTTCTTGTTTATCTCTTCTTCT
>JAIUJO010001039.1:110000-112000 GCA_023846275.1 Vanilla planifolia
ATTATTATTATTATTATTATTGTTATTATTATTATTCTTATTATTATTATTATTATTCTTCTGCTTCTTCTTCTTCTAATTCTTCTTCTTCTTCTTTTTCTTCTTCTTCTTCTTTTTCTTCTTCTTCTTCTACGTCTTCTTCTTCTTCTTCTTCTTCTTCTTCTCCAACGTTTTCTACTTCTTCTTCTTCTTCTTCTTCTTATTCTCCTTCTTCTTCTTCATTTTTAATTTCTTCTTCTGCTTCTTCTTCTTCTTCTTCTTCTTCTTCTTTTTCATCTTTTTCTTCTTCTTCATATAGTTCTTCTTCTTCTTCTTCTTCTTCTTCTTCTATTTCTTCTTCTTCTTCTTTTACTTCTTTTTCTTCCTCTTCTTCTTGTAGTTCTTTTCCTCCTTCTTGCACATTTTCTTCTTCTTCTCTTACTTCTTCTTCTTCTTCTTCTACATTGTCACTTTTTCTTTTTCTTTTTCTTCTTCTTCTTCTTCTTTTTCTTCTTCTTCTACTTACTTCATATTCTTCTTCATCTTCTACTTCTACTTCTTCTTTTTCTTCTTCTTCTTATTCTTCTTCATCTTCTTCTCCAACTTCTTCTTCCTCTTCTTCTTCTTCTTCTTCTTCTTCTTTTTCTTCCTCTTCTCTACTAATACTACTATTAATTCTTCTTCTTTTTCTTCTTCTTCTTCTTCTTCATGTAAATCCTCTTCTTCTCCTTCTTTTTCTTTTTTGTCAGCTTCTTATTCTTCTTCTTCTCTTTCCTCTTCTTGTACTTCTTCTTCTTCATCTTCTTCTTCTTCCTCATCTTATAATTCTTTTTCTTCTTCTTCTTCTTCTTCTTCTTCTTCATCCTCTTCTCCGTCTTCTTCTTCAGCTCCTTCTTCTTTTTCTTCTTCTTTTTCTTCTTCTTCTTCTCCTTCTTCTCCTAGTTCTTTTTTTTCTACTTCACCTTCTTCGTCTTCTTCTTTTCTTCTTCTTCATCTCCTTATACTTCTTTTTCATCTTGTTCTTCTTGTTCTTCTTGTTCTTCTTGTTCTTCTTCTACTACTTCTACTTCTTCTCCATCTTCTTCGTCTTCTTCTTCTTCTTCTCCTCATACTTCTTTTTCATCTTGTTCTTCTTGTTCTTCTTCTATGACTTCTTCTACTTCTCTTTCTTCAACTTCTTCTTCTTCTTCTGCTGCTTTCCCTTCTCGTTCTGCTTCTACTTTTTCAACTTCTTCTTCTTCTTCTTCTTCTCATTCTTTATTTTCATCTTCTTCTTCTTCTTCTTCTTCCTCTTTTTCTTCTTCTTCTCCTACTTCTTCATTTTCATCTTCTTCTTCTTCTGGTTCTTCTTCCCTTCTTCTCCTTCTTGTAGTTCTACTTCTTCTTCATCTTGTACTACTACTCCTTCTTCTTCTTCTTCCTCTACTTCTTATTCTTTCTCTTTTTCATGATCTTCTTCATTTTCTTCTTTTTCTTCTTGTTCTTCTCCTTTTTTTCCACATTCGTCTTCTTCTTGTTCTTCTTCTTGTTATTATTGTTCTTCTTCTTCTTCTTCTTCCACTGTTATTGCTTCTTATTATTCTTCTTCATCTTTTTCTTCTACTTCTTCTACTTCTTCCTCTACTTCTTATACTTTTTACCCTTTTTTCTTTTTCTACTTCTTCTTCTTCTTTTACTTTTACTTATTACCTTTTTCTTCTTTTTCTTCTTCTTCTTGTACTTCTTCCACATTATATTCTTCTATTTCTTTTCTTCTTCTTCTCCTTTTTCTTCTTCATCTTCTTATACTACTTTCAATTCTTCTTGTTCTTCTTGTTCTTCTTCTTCTTCATCTTCTTTAACTACTTCTTCTTCAAATTCTTCTTCTTCTTCTTCTTCTTCTTCTTCTTCTTCTTCTTCCTCTTCTTCTTCCTCTTCTAGTTCTTCTTCTTCTTCTAGTACTACTACTTCTAAAAACACTTCTTCTTAATCATTCTCTTCTTCTTCTTCTTCTTATTCATCTTCTTCTACACCTTCTTTTA
>JAIUJO010000913.1:2500-10000 GCA_023846275.1 Vanilla planifolia
AGAAGAAGAAGAAGAAGTAGTAGTAGTAGTAGAAGAAGAAGAAGAAGAAGAACAAGTATAAGAAGTAGTCAAAGAAAAGAAGAAGAAAAAGAGAAGAAGAATAAGAAGAAGAAGAAGAAGAAGAAGAAAAGAAGAAATAGAAAAAGAAGAAGAAAAGAAGAAAAAGGAAAAGTTGAAGTAGAAGAAGAAGAAGAAAAAGATGATGATGATGAAGAAGAAGAAGAAGAAGAGGAATACAAGAAGAAGAAGAAGTAGATGATGAAGAAGAAGATGATAATGAAGAAGAAGAAGAAGAAGAAGTTAAAAAAAAGAACAAGAAAAAGAAGAAGAAAAAAAAAGAAGAAGAAGAAGAATAAGAACACGAAGAAGAAGAGAAGAGAGAAGAAGGAAAAGAAAACAAGAAGAGTAAGAAGAAAAGAAGAAGAAAGAAGAAGAAAGAAGTAGTAGTAGTAGTTAGTAAATGAAGAAGAAGTAAATGTGGAAGAAGAAGAGGAAGCAGATGAAAAGGAGAAGAAGAAGAAGAAAATGACGAAGAAGAAGAAGTAGAAGAAGAAGAATAAAAGATGAAAAATATTAACATAAGAAAAGAGAAGAAAAAGAAAGATGAAAATGAAGAAGAGAAGTAAAGAAGAAGACAAAGACGAAGTTAAATTAGAAGAAGAAAAGAAAAAGAAGAAGAAGAATTAGAAGAAGAAGAAGAAGAAGAAAAAGTAGAAGAAGAAGGAAGATTATGATGAAGAGAAGAAGATGAGGAAGAAGTGGAAAAATAAGAATAATACGAAGAGGAAGAGAAGAAAAGATGGAAGGAGAAGAAGAAAAAGAGAAGAAGAAGAAAATGCAGAAAAAACACAAAAAGAAGTAGAAGAAGAAGTAGAATAAGAATAAGAATAAGAAGAAGATGAAGAAGGGAAGCAGAAGAAGAAGAAGAAGAAGAAAGAAAAGAAGAAGAAGAAGAAGAAGAAGAAGAAGAAACAAGAAGAACAAGAAGAAGAATAGTAAGAAATAGAAGAAGAATATGAAGAAGAGAAGCAGATGATGGTGGGGAAAAAGAAGAGGGGAGGAGGAGGAAGATGAAGAAGAGAAGAAGAAGAAGAGAAAGAAGAAGAAGAAGAAGGAGAGAAGTAGAGGAAGAAGAAAAAGTTGAAGAAGAAGAAGAAATAGAGGAAGAAGAGAATAAGAAAAGTAGAAGAAGTAAGAAGAAGAAGAAGAAGTAGAAGAAGACAAACTAGAACAAGAAGAAGAAGACAAAGAAGAAGAAAAGGACGAAGAACAAGAACAACAACAAGAAGAAGAAGAGTAAGAAGAAGAAGAAGAAGAAGAAGAAGAAGAAGAAGTGAAAGAAGAAGAGAAGAGAAGAAGAAGTGGAAGAAGAAAAAGAAGAAGTTGAAGAAGAAGAAGAAGAAACAAGTAGAAGAAGAAGAAGTAGAAGAAGAAGCAAAAGAAGAAGAAGAGAAAAGAAGAAAAAGATGTATTAAAAGATGAAGAACTAGTAGAAGAAGGACAAGAACAAGAAAAAGATTTGTAAGAAGAAGAAGTAGAAGAAGAGGAATAAGAAAGAAGAAGAAGAAGAAGAGGAACAAAAGAAGAAGATGGTGAAGAAAGAAGAAGAAGAATAATAACAATAATAATAATAAGAAGCAGTTGACTGTTAAAAAGAAGAAGAATAAGAAGAAGAAGAAGAAGAAGAAGAAGAAGAAGAAAAAACAACAAGATGAAAAGTAAGAAGAAGAAGAACAATAACAACAAAAAGAAGAAGAAGAAAAAGAGAGATGTAGAAGAAGAATAAGAAGAAGAATAAGAATAAGAAGAAGATGATGATGATGGTGATAATGACGAAGAAGAAGATGATGAAGAAGAACAAGGAGAAGAAGAGCAAGAAAAAGAAGAAGATGATGATGATGATGATGATGAGAAGAAGAAGAGGAAGAAGGAGAAGAAGAAGAAGATGAAGACAAGAAGAAGAAGAAGAAGAAGAAGAAGATGATGACAAAGAAGAGGAAGAAGATGAAGAAGAAAATGTTGAAGTAGAAGAGTGAGAGAGGAAGAAGAAGTAGAAGAAGCAGAAGAAGAAGAAAAGTAGTGGAAGAAGAAGAACTGGAAGAAGAAGAAGAAGTGTAAGAAGAAGAAGAAGAGGAAGAAGAAGTTGAAGAAGGAGAAGAAGAAGAAGAAGAAGAAGAATACAAAGATGATGAAGTACAAGAAGAAGAAGAAGAAGAAGAAAGAAGAAGAAGAAGAATAAGAAGAAGAAAAAGTAGAACAGGGAGAAGAAAAAAAAAGAAGTAAAAGAAGCAGAAGAAGTAGTAGAAGAAGACGTAGTAGTAGTAGTAGTAGAAGTAGAAGAAGAAGAAGAAGAAGGAGAAGAAGAATAAGTGTAAGAAGGAAAGTAGAAGAGAAGGAGGAGGAGGAGAATAAGAAGAAGAAGAAGAAGAAGTAGAAGAAGAGGAAGAAAAGAAGAGGAGGACGAGGAGGAGGAGGAGGAGAAGAAGAAGAAGAAGAAGAAGAGGTCGAGTAGGACGGGGAAGAAGAAAAAGAAGAAGAAGATGTAGAAGAAGAAGAAGAACCATGAGAAAGAAGAAGAAGAAGATGTAAGAAGAAGTAGAAGAAGAAGAAGAAGAAGAAGGAGAGAAGAAGCAGTCGAAGAAGAAGAAGAAGAAGAAGAAGAAGAAGCAGAAGAAGACGAAGAAGATGAAGAAGAAGAAGAAGAAAGAAGATCAAGAAGAAGAAGAATAAGAAGAAGTAGAAGAAGAAGAAGGAGAAGATGAATAATAAAAATAATAATAATAATAATAATAATAATAAGTAGCAGAAGTAGAGGAAGAAGTAGAAGAAGAAGAAGAAGAAGAAGAAGCATGAGAAAGAACGAGAAGAAGATGATGAAAAAGTAGAAGAAGAAAAAGTAGAAGTAGAAGAAGAAGAGGAAGTAGATGAAAAGAAGAAGAAGTGGAAGAAGAAGAAGAAGAAGAAGAAGAAGAAGAAAAAGATGAAGAAGAGTAGAAGAAGATGAGGTAGAAGAAGAAGAAGAAGAAGAAGAAGAACAACAACAACAAGAAGAAGAAGAAGAAGCAGATGAGGAAAAGAGAAGAAGAAGAAGAAGAAGAAGATGATGATGACAAAGAAGAAGATGAAGACGTAGTTGAAGCAGAAGAGAAGAGAGAAGAAGAAGTGAATAAGAAGAAGAAGAAGAAGAAGAAGAAGAAGAGGACGAAGAAGAAGAAAGAAGAAGAAGAAAAAGTAGAAAAAGGCGAAAAAGAAGTAGAGGAAGAAGTTGGAGAAGAAGAAGAAGAAGAAGAAAAGAAGAAGAAGAGGAAGAAGAAGAAGAAGAAGAAGAAGAAGAAAATAAGTAGAAGAAGAATAATTATAAGAAGAAAAAGAAGATGATGATGATGATGATGATGAAGTAGAAGAAGACGGTGAAAAAAGAGAGGAGGAGGACGAGGAAGAAGAAGAAGAAGAAGAAGAGGTAGAAAAGAAGAGGTAGAAGAAGAAGGAGGAGAAGAAGAAGAAGAACAAAAAGAAGAAGAAGAAGAACAAGAAGAACAAGAAGAAGAAGTAGAGGAAGAAGAATAACAATAAGAAGAAGAAGAAGAAGAAGAAGAGGATGAAGAAGAAGCAGAAGAAGAAGAACAAGAAGAAGAACAAGAAGAAGAAGAAGTAGAAGAAGAAGAGGAAGTAGTAGTAGTAGAAGAAGAAGAAGAAGACAAACAAGAAGAAAAAGAATTGTAAGATAAAGAAGAAGAAGAATAAGAAAGACAAAGAAGAGGAAGAAGAAGAAGAAGAAGAAGGCGAAGAAGAAGTAGAAGAAGAAGAATAATAACAATAATAATAATAAGAAGTTGACAATTAAAAAGAAGAAGAATAAGAAGAAGAAGAAGAAGAAGAAAAAAAAAAGAAGAAGAAAAATAAGAAGAAGAAGAAGAACAGGAAGAAGAAGAAGAAGAAGAAGAAGAAGTTGAAGAATAAGAAGAAGAATAAGAAGAAGAAGAAGATGATGATGATAATGATGAAAAAGAAGAAGAAGAAGAAGAAGAAGAAAAGAAGAAGATGAAGAAGAAGAAGATGAAGAAGAAGATGATGATGATGAAAAGAAGAATACGAAGATGGAGAAGATGAAGAAGAAGAAGACAAGAAGAAGAAGAAGAAGAAGAAGAAGTTGATGTTGATGACGAAGAAGAAGAAGAAGAAGAAGAAGTGGAAGAAGAAGAAGAAGTGGAAGAAGAAGTCGAAGAAGAAGTGGAAGAAGAAGCAAAAGAAGAAGAAGTTGAAGAAGAAGAAGATGAAAGAAGCAGAACAAGAAGAAGAAGTAGTTGAAGAAAAAGATGTAGAAGAGAAGCAGAAAAAGGAAGAAAAAGAAGTATAAGAGGATGTAAAAGTAGAAATAGTAGTTGAAGAAGAAGAAGAATAAGAATTGCAAGAAGAAAAAGAAAAAGAAAGAAGAAGAAGAAGAGGAAGAAGAAAAAGAAGAAGATCAAGATGAAGAAAGAAGTAGTAGTAAGAAGAAGAATAACAACAATAATAATAATAATAAGAAGTTGACTATTAAAAAGAAAAAGAAAAAGAATAAGAATAAGAATAAGAAGAAAGAAGAGAAGAAAAATAAGAAGAAGAAGAAAAATAAGAAGAAGAAGAAGAAGAAGAACAACAACAATAACAAGAAGAAGAAGAAGAAGAAGAAGACAAAGAAGAAGAATAAGAAGAATAATAATAATAATAAGAAGATGATGATTATAATGATGAAAATGAAGAAGAAGAAGAAGATGATGATGATGACAAAGAGAAGAAGAAGAAGAAGAAGAAAACGATGAAGTAGCAGAGTGAGAGAAGAAGAAGAAGAAGAAGAAGAAGAAGTAGTCAAAGAAGAAGCAGAAGAAGAAAAACTAAAAGGAGAAGAACTTGAAGAAGAACAAGAAGAGGAGGAAGAAGAAGAAGAGGAAGAAGAAGTTGAAGAAGGAGAAGAAGAAGAAGGAGAAGGAGAAGAAGAAGTAGTAGCTGCAGTAGTAGTAGTAGTAATAGAAGAAGAAGATGAAGAAGTAGAAGAAGGAGAAGAAAAAGAAGAAGAAGGAGAAGAAGAAGAAGAAGAAGAAGAAGAAGAGGAAGAAAAATAAGAAGACAGAGAAGCCGAAGAAGAAGAATAGGACGAAGAAGAAGTTGAGGAAGAAGAAGAAGAAGAAGAAGCATGAGAAAGAAGAAGAAGATGATGATGGAAAAGAAGAAGAAGAAGAAGTTGAAGAAGAAGAGGAAGAAGAAGAAAAGAAGAAGAAGAAGAAGAAGAAGAAGAAGAAGAAAAAGAAGAGGAAGAAGAAGAAGAAGAAGTAGAAGAAGATGAGGTAGAAGAAGAAGAAGAATATGAAGAAGAATTAGAAGAAGAAGAAGAAGAAGAAGAAGAAGAAGAAGAAAAAGAAGAAAAAGAGGAAGATGAAGAAGAAGAAGTAGAAGAAGAAGACAAAGGAGAAGAACAAGAAGAGGAAAAAGAAGATGATGATTATGATGATGAAGAAGAAGAAGAAGAACATGAGGAAGAAGAAGAAGAAGAAGAAGAAGAAGAAAAAGAAGAAGAACAAGATTCAAAAGAAGAAGGGGAAGATGAAGTAGAAGAAGAAGAAGAAGAAGTAGAAGCAGAAGGAGAAGAAGAATGAAAAAGAAGTAGAAGTAGAGGAAGAAGTAGAAGAAGAAGAAGAAGAAGAAGGAGAAGAGGAAGAAGAAGAAGAAGAACAAGAAGAATAATAGTAAGAAGATGATGTAGAAAAAGAAGAAAGAAGAAGATGAAGAAGAAGAAGAAGAAGTAGATGAAGAAGTAGAAAAAGATGATGATGAAAAAGAAGAAAAATGAAGAAGAAGAAGAAGAAGAATAAGATGATGAAGAAGAAGAAGAAGAAGAAGAAGAAGAAAAAGAAGAAGAAGAAGAAGAAGTTCTAGAAGATGAAGAAGTTGAAGAAGAAGAAGAAGTGGAAGAAGAAGATGAAGAAGAAGAACAAGTGGAAAAAGAAGACGAAGATCAAGAAGAAGAAGGCAAAGAAGAAGAAGAAGAAAAATAGGAGGTAAACTAAGAAGAAGGAGAAGAAGAAGAAGAAGAAAAAGAAGAAGAAGAAGAAGAAGAACAAGAAAAAGAAGAAGAAAAAGTACACAAAAGAAGAAGAAGAAGAAAAAGAAGATGAAGAAGAAGAGGAAGAAGAATAAGAATAAGAATAAGAATAAGAATAAGAAGAATAAGAACAACAACAACAACGACAAGAAGTAGAGGAATATTGAAGGAGAAGAAGAAGATAAAGAAGAAGCAGAAGAAGGAGAAGTGGAAGGAGAAGAAGAAGAAGAAGAAGAAGAAGAAGAATTAGAAGAAGAAGAAGAATGAAGAAGTATTAAAAGAAGATAAATAATAATAATAATAATATTAATAATAATAATAACAATAAGAATAATAATAATAATAATAGTAATAATAAGATTGTGATGATTAAGAAGAAGAAGATGAAGAAGAAGATGAAGAACAAAAATAAGAAGTAGAAAAGATGAAGAAGAAGAAGAAGAAGAAGAAGAAGATGAAGGAGAAGAAGAAGAAGAAGAAGAATAAGAAGAAGAACAAGAACAAGAATTAAGATAGTAATAATAATAATAACAATAATAAGATCATGATGATTAAGAAGAAGAGGAAGAATAAGTAGAAGAAGAAAAAGAAGGAGAAGAAGGTGAAGAAGAAGAAGTAGAAGAAGAACAAAAATAAGAAAAAGAAGAAGAATATGAAGAAGAAGAAGAAGGAGAAGAAGAACAAGAAGAACAAGAAGAAGAACAAGAAGAAAAAGTAGTAGAAGAAGAAGAAGAAGAAGAAAAAGAAGAAGAAGATGATGATGAAGCAGAAGAGTAGGTGAGAAGAAGGAGAAGAAGAAGAAGAAGAAGAAGAAGAAGAAGAATGAGAATTAGAAGAAGAAGAAGAAGATGATGAAGAAGATGAAGAAGAAGAAGTCGAAGTGGAAGAAGAACAAGAAGAGGAAGAAGAAGAGGAAGAAGAAGAAGAAGAAGAAGAAGAAGAAGAAGAAGAAAGGGAGGAAGAAGAAGCAAAAGAAGGAGAAAAAGAAGAAAAATGAAGATAAATAAGTAGAAGAAGGAGAAGAAGTAGAAGAAGAAGAAGAAGAAGAAGAAGAAGCAGAAGAAGCAGAAGAAGATGAAGAAGATGAAGATGATAATGATGATGAAGAAGAAGAACAAGTAGTAGTAGAAATAAAAGTACAAGAAGAAGGGGAAGAATAAAGAAGAAGTAGAAGAAGTAGATGTAGAAGAAGAACAACAACAAAAAGTGGAAGAAGAAGAAGAAGAAGAAGACGAAGAAAAACAAGAATAATAAGAAGAATAAGGACACGAAGAGAAAGAAGAACAAGAAGAGGACGAAGAAGAAGAAGAAGAAGAAGTAGAAGTAGAAGAAGAAAAAGAAGAAGAAGAGGATGAAGAAGAAGAAGAAGAAGGAGAAGATGAAGTAGAAGAAGAAAAAGAAGAAGTAGAAGAAGAAGATAT
>JAIUJO010000913.1:25000-27500 GCA_023846275.1 Vanilla planifolia
GTAGTAGTAGAAATAAAAGAAGAAGAAGAAGGGGAAGAAGAAAGAAGAAGTAGAAGAAGTAGATGTAGAAGAAGAAGAACAACAAGAAGTGGAAGAAGAAGAAGAAGAAGAAGAGGAAGAAAAACAAGAACAATAAGAAGAATAAGAACACGAAGAGAAAGAAGAACAAGAAGAGGACGAAGAAGAAGAAGAAGAAGAAGAAGTAGAAGTAGAAGAAGAAAAAGAAGAAGAAGAGGATGAAGAAGAAGAAGTAGGAGAAGATGAAGTAGAAGAAGAAAAAGAAGAAGAAGGAGAAGAAGAAGATATAGAAGAAAAAGTAAAAGAAGATAATGAAGAAGATCAAGAAGAAGAAGTAGAAGAAGTTGAAGAAGAATAATAAGCAGAAGAATAAGAAGAAGAAAAAGAAGAAGATGAAGAAGAAAAAAAAAACAAAAGAAGAAGATGAAGACGATGAAGCGGAAGAAAAAGAAGAAGAACAAGATAAAGAAGAAGAAGTAGAAGGAGAAGAGCAAGACAAAGAAGAAGTAGAGGAATAAGAAAGAAGAAAAAGAAGAAGAAGACAAAGAAGAAGAAGACAAAGAAGAAGAAGAAGAAGAAGAAGAAAGAAGAACTAGTAGAATAATAATACTAATATTAGCAATAATAATAATAATAATAAGATGACGATTAAGAAGAAGAAGAAGAAGAAGTTGAGGAAGAAGTAAAATAAGAAAAAGAAAAGGAAGAAGAAGAAGAAGAATAAGAACAAGAAGAAGAGGAAGAAGTAGAAGAAGAAGAAGAAGTAGAAAAAGAATAAGAAGACGAAGAAGAAGAAGAAGACATAAAGAAGAAGAAGAATAGAAGCAAAAGAAATGGATGAAGAAGAAGAAGAAGATGTAAAAAAGAAGAAGAAGAAGAAGAAGAAGAAGAAGAAGAAGAAGAAGAAGAGGAAAAAGAAGTAGAAGAAGATAGGGAAGAAGAAGAAGAACTAGAAGAAAAAAAGAGGAAGAAGATGATATAGAAGAAGAAGAAGAAGAAGAAGAAGAAAAAGTACAGGCAACAAAAGAAGAAAAAGAAGTAGAAGAAGAAATCGAAGTAGAAGAATAAGAAGAAGAAGAAGAAGAAGATGAAGAAGAAGAAGAAGAAGAAGAAGAACAGGAAGAAGAAGAAGAAGAAGAGAAAGAAGAAGAAGAAGAAGAAGAAGAAGAAGAAAGAAGCAGAAGAAAGAAGAAGAAGAAGAAGAAAAAGAGGAAGAAGAAGAAGAAGAGCAAGTAGGAGTGAAAGAAGAAGAAGAATAAGAAGAAGAAGTACAAGGAGTAGAAGAAGAAAAAGAAGAAGTAAAGAAGAAAAAAGAAGGAGAAGAAGTAGAAGAAGAAGAAGAAAAAGAAGAAGAGGAGGAAGAAGAAGAAGAAGTAGAAGAAGAAGAAGAAGAAAAAGAAGAAGTAGAGGAAGAAGAAGAATAAGAAGAAGAAGAAAAAGAAAAACTAGATGAAGAAGAGGAAGAAGAAGATTATGAAAAAGAAGAAGAAAGAGAGGATGATGAAGAAGAAGATGAAGAAGAAGAAGAAGGGAAAGAAGTAGAGAAAGACGAAATTGAATAAGAAGAAGAAGAAGAAGCAGAAGTAGAGGAAGCAGAGGAAGAAGAAGGAGGAGAAGAAGAAGAAGAAGAAGTTGATGATGATGATGAAGAAGAAGAAGAGGAGAAGGAGGAGGAGGAGGAAGAAGAAGAAGATGAAGAAGAAGAAGAGGAAGAAGTAAAAAAAGAAGAAGTAGAAGAAGATGAAGAAGAAGAAGAAGAAGAAGACATAAAGAAGAAGAAGAAGAAGAAGAGAAGTAGAAGAAAAGGAAGAAGAAGAAAAAGAAGTAGAAGTGTAAGAGAGAGAAGAAGAAGAAGAAGAAGAAGAAAAAGATGAAAAAGAAGAAGAAGAAGCAAGGGAAGAAGAAGTGGAAGAAGAAAAAGAGGAAGAAGGTGTTGAAGAAGAAGAAGAAAAAGAAGAAGAAGAAAAAGAAAAAGTAGAGGCAAAAAAAGAAGAAAAAGAAGTAGAAGTAGAAGAATAAGAATAAGAATAAGAAGAAGAACAAGTTCAAGAAGAAGAAGAAGAAGAGGAGGAGGAAGAAGTAGAAGAAGAAGAAGAAGAAGAAGAAGAAGAAGATGAAAGAAGCAGAAGAAAGAAGAAGAAGAAGAAAAAGTAGGAGAGAAAGAAGAAGAAGAAGTAGAAGGAGGAGGAGGAGGAGGAGGAGAAGGAGAAAAAGAAGAAGTAAAGAAGAAGAAGAAGGAGAAGGAGAAGAAGAAGAAGAAGAAAAAGAAGAAGAGGAGGACGAAGAAGAAGTAGAAGAAGAGGAAAATGAAGAAGTAGAGGAAGAAGAAGAAGAAGAAAAACTAGACAAAGAAGAGGAAGAAGAAGAAGATGAAGAAGAAGAAGGAGAAGTTAATGAAGAAGAAGAAGAGAAAGAAGTATAGAAAGGCAAAATCATATTAGAAGATGAAGAAAAAGAAGAAGTAGAGAAAGATGAAAAAGAA
>JAIUJO010000913.1:37500-42500 GCA_023846275.1 Vanilla planifolia
GAAGAAGAAGAAGAAGAAAAAGAAGCAGATGTAGATGTAGAAGAAGATGAGGAAGAAGATGAAGGAAGAACAAAGAAGAAGAACAAGAAGAATAAAGAAGAAGAAGAAGAAGAAGAACAAGCAGGCATAAGAAGAAGAAGAAGGAAGAAGAAGATGTAGAAGAGGAAGTAGAAGAAGAAGAAGAAGAAGAAAGAAGTAGATGAAGATGAAGAAGAAGAAGGAGAAGAAGAAGAAGAAGAGGAAGAAGAAGAAAAAGGAGAAGATGAAGAAGAAAAAGAAAAACAGGAAGAAGAACAAGAGCTAGATGAAGAAAAAGATGAACAAGAAAAAGAAGAAGAACAAGAAGAAGTAGAAGAAGAAAGATGAATAAGAAGAAGAAAGAAGAACAAGAAGAAGAAGAAGAATGAGAAGAAGAAGCAAGAAGTAGATGAGAAAGAAGGAAGAAGAAGAAGAAGAAAGAGAAGAAAGAAGAAAGACAAAGAGAAGAAAGAAGAAAAAGAAGAAGTAGAAGAAGTGGAAGAAGAAGAAAGAAGAAGAAGATGAAGAAGAAGAAGGAGAAGAAGTAGAAGAAGAAGGAGATGAAGAAGAAGAAGAAGAAGAAGAAGAAAAACAAGAAGAAGAAGAAGAACTAGATGAAGAAAAAGATGAACAAGAAAAAGAACAAGAAGAACAAGAAGGAGAAAGATGAATAAGAAGAAGAAATAAGAAGAAGAAAAAGAACAAGAACAAGAAGTAGATTAAGAAGAAGAAGATGAAGAAGAAGAAGATGATCAAGAAGAAGAAGAAGAAGAAGCAACAAGAAGATGAGGAGAAGGAAGAAGAACAAGAAGAAGAAGAAGAAGAACAAGTAGGAAGAAGAAGAAGGAGAAGGAAGAAGAAGTAGAAGAGGAAGAAGGAGAAGAAGAGGAAGAAGAAGAAAGAAGAAAAGAAGAAGAAGAGGAGGAAGAACAACAAGAAGAAGAAGATGATGAAGAAGAGAAAAGGAAGAAGAAGGAGGAGGAGGAAGAGGAGAAGAAGGAGAAGAAAAAAAAGAAGAAGAACAAGAACAAGGCAGAAAAAGATGAACAAGAAAAGAAGAAGAAGAACAAGAAGAAGAAAGAAGAAGAAAGGCGAATAAGAAGAAGAGGAGAAGGAGAGAAGAAAGAAAAAGAAGAAGAAGAAGAAGAAGAAGAAGAAATAGTCAGAGAAGAAGAAGAAGAAGCAAGAAGTAGATGAAGAAGATGAAGAGGAAGAAGAAGTAGAAGAAGAAGAAGAAGAAGAAAGAAGAAAGAAGAAGAAGAAGAAGAAGAAGAAGAGAGAAGAAGAAGAAGAAGAAGATGAAGAAGAAGAGAATGAGAACAAGAAGAAGAAGAAGAGAGAGAAGAAGAAGAAGATGATGATGAAGAAGAAGAAGAAGAACAAGAAAAAGAATACGAACAAGATGAAGAAAAAGTTGAACAAAAAAGAAGAATAATAATAAGAAGAAGAAAGAAGAAGAAAGATGAATAAGAAGAAGCAAGAAGAAGAAGAAGAACAAGAAGAAGAACAAGAAGAAGAATATGAAGAAGAAGAGAAGAAGAAGCAAGAGGAAGATGTGGTAGAAGGAAGAAGAAGAAGAAAAAAAATAAGTAGAAGAAGAAGATGGCGAAGAAGAAGAAGAAGAAGAAGAAGAAGAACAAGTAGAAGATCAAGAGAAGAAGATGAAAAGAAGAAGTAAGAAGAAGAAGAAGAAGAAGAAGAAGAAAAATAAGAAGAAGTGGAAGAAGAAGAAGAAGGAGAAGAAGAAGAAGAAGAAGAAGAAGAAGAGAAGAAGAAGAAGAAGAAGAAGAAGAAGAAGAAGAAGAAGAATAAGAAGAAGAAGAAGAAGAAGAAGAAGGTGATGAAGAAGAAGAAGAATAAGAAGAATAGAAGAAGAAGGAGAAGAAGAAGATGTTGATAAGAAGAAGAGGTGGAGGAAGAAGAAAGAAGAAGAAGAAGAAGCAGAAGAAGAAGAAGAAGAAGAAGAGTAAGAAGAAGAAAAAAAAGCATAAAGAAGAAGAAGAAGAAGAAGAAGAAGGATGAAGAAGAAGAAGAGGAAGAAGAAGAAGAAGGAGAAGAAGAAGATGAACAAAAAGTAGATGAAGAAGGAAGAAGAAGAAGAAGAAAAAGAAGAAGAAGAAGAAGAAGAAGAAGAAGAAGAAATAGAGGAAGAAGTGGAAGAAGATGAACGATAAGAAGAAGAAGATGAAGAATAAGAGGAAGAAGAAGAAGAAGGTGACGAAGAAGTAGAAGAAAGTAAAAGAAGAAGAACAACAACAAGAAGAGGAACAAGAAAGAAGAAGAAGAAGAAGAAGAAAAAAAGAAAAAGAAAGACTAGAAGATGAAGAGGAAAAAAAGTAGTAGTAAGTAGTAAAGAGGAAGAAGAAGAAGAAAATGATGAAGAAGATCAAGAGAAAGGGAAACAAGAAGAAGAAGAAGAAGAAGAAGAGAAGTAGAAGAAGAAGAATAATAAGAATGAGAAGAAGAAGAAGAAGAAGAAGAAGAAAAGATGTAGAAGAAGTAAAAGATGAAGTAAAAGAAGAAGAAGAAGAAGAAGAAGATGTTGATAAAGAAGAGGAGGAAGAAGAAAGAAGAAGATGAAGAAGAAGAAGAAGAAGAAGAAGGAGAAAGAGAAGAAGAAGAAGAAGAAGAAGAAGAAAAGGAAGAAGAAAAAGAAAAGGAGGAAAGAAAGAAGAAAGAAGGAGAAGAAGAAGTACAAGAAGAAGAAGAAAAAGAAGAAGAAAATGAATAAGAAGTAGAAGAAGAAGAGGAAGAAGAAGAAGAAGAAGAAGAAGGCAAAAAGGAAGAAGAAGAAGAAGAAGATGACGATGACGATGAAGGAGAAGAGGAAGATGAAGAATATGAAAAAGTTGAAGTATTGGTAGAAGAAGAAGAACAAGAAGAAGTAGAAAAAGAAGAACAAGAAGAAGAATAAGAAGAAGAAGAAGAAAAACAAAAAAAAAGTAGTAGTAGAAGAAGAAGAAGAAGTAGAAAAAGACGAAAAAGAAGTAGAAGTAGAAGAAGAAGAAGAAGAAAGAGAAGAAGGAGAAATAAAAGAGGAAGAAGAAGCAGAAGAAGAAGTGAAAGAAGAAGAAGAAGAAGAAGAAGCAGAAGAAGAAGAAAAACAAGAAGAAGAAGAAGAAGAAGAAAGAAGAAGAAGAAGAAGAAGAACAAGAAGAGAAGAAGAAGAAGAACATGAAGAAAGGAGGAAGAGGAAGAAGAAAGAAGAAGATGAAGAAGAAGAAGAAGAAGAAGAAAAAGATGAAGACGAAGCAAAAGAAGAAGAAGATAAAGTAAAAGAAGAAGAAGAAGAAGAAGAAGAAGAAGAAGACGTTGATAAAGAGGAGGAGGAGGAAGAAGAGAGAAGAAGATGAAGAAGAAGAAGAAGAAGAAGGAGAAAGAGAAGAGAAGAAGAAGAAGAAGAAGAAGAGGAAGAAGAAAAAGAAAAGGAGGAGGAAGAAGAAGGAGAAGAAGTAGAAGAAGAAGAAGAAAAAGAAGAAGAAAATGAATAAGAAGTAGAAGAAGAAGAGGAAAAAGAAGAAGAAGAAGAAGGCAAAAAGGAAGAAGAAGAAGAAGAAGATGATGATGACGATGAAGAAGGAGAAGAAGAAGATGAAGAAGATGAAAAAAATTGTAGTACTGGTAGAAGAAGAAGAAGAAGTAGAAAAAGAAGAATAAGAAGAAGAAGAAAAACTAAAAAAAGAAGTAGTAGTAGAAGAAGAAGAAGTAGGAAAAGAAGAAGTAAAAGAAGAAGAAGAAGTAGAAGTAGTAGTAGAAGAAGAAGAAGAAGGAGAAGAAGGAGGAATAAAAGAGGAAGAAGCAGAAGAAGAAGTGAAAGAAGAAGAAGAAGAAGAAGAAGCAGAAGTAGAAAAAGAAGAAGAAGAAGAAGAACAAGAAGGGAAGAAGAAGAAGAACATGAAGAAAAGGGGGGAGAGGAAGAAGAAAGAAGAAGAAGAAGCAGAAGAAGAAGTGAAAGAAGAAGAAGAAGAAGAAGAAGCAGAAGAAGAAGTGAAAGAAGAAGAAGAAGAAGAAGAAGCGGAAGAAGAAAAAGAAGAAGAAGAAGAAGAACAAGAAGGGAAGAAGAAGAAGAACATGAAGAAAAGGGGGGAGAGGAAGAAGAAAGAAGAAGAAGTGAAAGAAGAAGAAGAAGAAGAAGAACATGAAGAAGAAGAAGAAGAAGATGATGATGATGATGATGATGAAGAAGAAGAAGAACATGAAGAAGTACAAAAAGAAGAAGAAAAATAAGAAGTAGAAGAAGAAGAAAGAAGAAGAAGAAGAAGAACAAGAACAAGAAGAAGATGATAATGATCATGATGAAGCAAAAGAAGAAGAAGAAGAAGAAGAAGAAGAAGAAGAAGAAGAGCAAGAATAAGATAATAGGAAGAAGAAGAAGAAGAAGAAGAAAAGAAGAAGAAGAAGAAGAAGAAAAAGAAGATGTACAACAAGAAGAAGAGGAAGAATAAGTAGAAAGAAGAAGAACCAGAATAAGAAAGTAGAAGTAGACGAAGAAGAAGAGGAGGACGGTGAGGAGGGGGAAGAAGAAGTAGAAGAAGAAGAAGAAGAAGAAGATGAAGTAGAAGAAGAAGATGAAGAAGAAAAAGAAGAAGAAGAAGAAGGCGAGGAAGGTGAAGAAGAAGAGGAAGAAGAAGAAGAAGAAAGAAGATGAAGTAGAAGAAGTAGAAGAAGAAGTAGAAGAAGAAAAAAGAAGTAGAAGAAGAAGTAGAAGAAGAAGAAGAGGAAGAGAGAGAAGAAGAAAACAAAAAAGTGGAAAAAGAAGAAGAAGCAGTAGAATTAGAAGAAGAAGAAGAAGAAGAACTAAACGAAGAAGAACATGAAAAAGAAGAAGAAGAAGAAGAAGATGATGATGATGATGATGAAGAAGGAGAAGAAGATGATGAAGAAGAAGAAGAAGAAGAACTGTTAGAAGAAGATGATGAAGAAGAAGTAGAAGAAGAACTGTTAGAAGAAGATGATGAAGAAGAAGTAGAAGAAGAAGAAGA
>JAIUJO010000913.1:45000-52500 GCA_023846275.1 Vanilla planifolia
AGAAAGAAGTAGAAGAAGCAAAAGTAGAAGAAGAAGAAAAAGAAAAAGAAAAACTAGAAGAAGAAGAAGAAGAAGAAGAAGAAGATGATGATGATGATGAGGAGGTGGAAGAAGGAGAGGAAGAACATAACAAGAACAAGAAGAAGCAGAAGTAGTAGAAGAAGAAGAAGAGGAAGAAGAAGACGAAGAAGCGAAAGATGAAGAAGAAGAAGAAGAAGAAGAAAAAGAAGAAGAAGAGGGAGAGGAAGAAAAAGAAGAAGAAGAAGAAGAAAAAGTAGAAGTAGAAGAAGAAGAAGGTGAAGAATATGTAGAAGAAGAAGAAGAAAAAGAAGTGGAGGAAGAAGAAAGTGAAGAAGTAGAAGAAGAAGAAGTAGTAGTAGAAGAAGAAGAAAAAGAAAAAGAAGAAGAAGAAGAAGATGATGATGGGGAAGAAGAAGAAGAAGAAGAAGAAGAAGAAGAAGAAGTTGAAGAAGAAGAAGAAGAAGAGTGGAGGTTTATAAGAGTGTAAGTTTATAAAAGTGGAGGCAATAAAACAGAAAAACAAAAGCAGAAAGAAGAAAGTTGAAGTTCTTTCGTTTCCTTAGTTCTGGAGAGCTTCTGAATTTATAGGCCAGGCTTGCTTCTGTTTGAAGCAAAGGAAAGTATCATTACCTGTAGATATTACTTTTGATAATTGCAAAGCACTGTGCACGTACTGCGGTAGCTGGGAATCTTTTGAATGCTTCTGAAGGTATTGAAAAGTGTTTGTAAAGTAATGTTTTATGGTCCCACCATGCTTCAATCTGTGAGAGCTAAAGCTTCCAAAATTTCTTCATCCAATTCATTGTTTTCTGAATTTAATTCTATTCAAGTAGCAAAGAACTCTTCTTTAGCTGCTTGTCCTATTTTTCCTAATTTAATCTTTCTCAGAAACATTTTTGTTTTCTTTTCTTTCTAAGTTAAATCTTCAGCTTTGTTTGCTAAAGTGTCAAGAAAATAGACTATCTTTCCATAGTGAATTTGTTTGGCTAGATATTTAGAATTGAAATCTAGCTTTTGAAAAAAGTCTGTAGTAGCATACCATCGAGCTTCTTCTTCATTGAACAAGCTTGGTTTGAATTCTTCAAGTACTAGTGAAGTGTGTGAATGTTATACAAGCATCTATAATTGAATTGAAGAGTATAAATTGATATACTCACGTTCTTCCCAGATTGTTCATATGCAAAAAAAAAAATTGTTGAGAATTTGGTTGAGTAAAGATTTAGACTATTCTTGCAATTGTCAGGAATAAAGCCTATATAATCTTTAGGCTATCTGGTATTAATATAGACTTCATGTACTAGTCCTTTTCTGAGATGGACTTGGTATTTGGGAATCTCATTGAAGCAAGTTATTATTCTAGGCCTTTTAGAAGAAGAATAAAAAACTTCTTGATTGAGGAACAAATTCTTTTTGTTTGTTTCCTCTAGTTGCTTAAAGAATAAAAGCAACTTTTCTTCATCCAAAATATTTTGTTGATATGATTGAAGTATTTGTTGAACAGTAACTTCAGCCTCTAATTTCGATATTTCTTCTGACTTTATATTGAATAGATGTAATAAGGATAAGAAATCCTTAATACGAAAATGAATCAAATCAAAAGTATGGCAATTGGCAAATAGTTCTGAAAGTGATTCAATCGACGAAAGTTGTTCTTTGAATTTTTGTAAAGAAGAAGGCTGAGTTGTTGTAGATCTATACAATAATAATTCTAGGGTCATCTTGTAGTTTTCTTCTTGATTGGTCTATTGGATATTGTTTGTTTCAAGCTTAGGTAACCTTTCTCAATTTGTATTAGCCAATAATTTGTTGATCGCCAATCATTGGCTTGTAAAGCATGGAAACATCCACTAAGTTTGTCAAAGAAAGCTGGATCTGATTCTTTGAGAGCTTTGTTATACCATTCTTTTGCCATTATGGAGGCAAACGTCTTTCCTTTTCGAGGGTTCCATAAGAACTGATTTTTTGTTTAATCAGAACATTAGTTGGTTGAGCTTGATCTTTTCCTTGTTGGGTTTGAGCTTTTAAATCAACCTTTTGGATTTTTGATGCTTGTTGGGCATGAGAAGTTTCTATCTTTTGGTTTTGGACAGATGTCTCTACTTCAGCATTTTGGGCCTTTGCTTTCTTAGGGAGAATTTCTGTAAATTCTCCTGCTCTTTTCATTTTTTCTACAAAGTCTTTGAGAAATTTATGATCTTCCTTCATGGTCTGCTAAGAAAATCAGCAACAATGTTAGTAAAACTAGGAATATATTTAACATTGTAAGTAAATATTTCAAGGTATAAAGCAAGACATATACGTCGAAGATTTTCTTCTGGATTATTTATAGTCTTTTTTTGTAGAAATTGGAAACATATTTGTTGTCAGTTTCTATTGTAAACACTCGTTATAGTAGATATATTTTGAGACTTTTGATATCTAATCTTATAGCTTATAAATCTTTATCATAAGTAGCATAATTACTTTGAGGTTTTGTAAATTTTCCTGAAGTATATGCTACAATCTCATTTGTATTTGTTACTAAGACTCCAGACCAGAATAAATCTGAGACATCTATTTGTAATATAATCTATTCATCTTCTGTTGAAAAATAAAGAATTTTCTTGTGTAAAAAATTCTTTAATTTGTTTAATTTTTTTGTTCTTCTAAACTCAAAGAAATAGGGATTTCATCTGTATTCAAACGACGAGGTTGTTTGCAGTTAGTCATTTTTTATTTGGCTTGTTCAGTCGTGAATTTGTTCTGTAAGGCTTTAATTTTGGAAGAAAGTTTAAGTATGAACTTTCATCCATAGTTTAAGAGTCCTAAAAAACTTTGCAGTTGTATTAAACTAGTAAAGTTTTCGGGAAACTCTTTAACTTTTGTATATATATGGTCTTCTAATTGTACTTGACCATTTTTTATTTGTTTTCCTAGTAATTAATCTCAGTTTTGAATAATTTGATTTTCTTTGGACTCAAAATAATACCATGGTTTAGTATTATTTTGATAACATGTAAATGGTGATCTTTATGTTCTTCCTCTGTTTGAGAAAAAATAAGTATATCGCCTATGTAAGTGACGACATAAGGTAAATGTCCAAAAATAGAATTAATCCATTTTTGGAATATTTGAGGTGCATTTTTTAATCCAAATGGCATGACTAGCCATTCAAAATGCCCTTGTGGATAGCCAAAAGCTGTTAATTCTGTTAATGTTTGGTTTGCAAGTTTGATTTGCCAAAATCTTTAGTTAGCATCAAATTTTCTATAGAATTTAGCACCTTGGATTTGTTTGATTAGGTGCTCGGTAGTTGGTATAAAATAACCATCAAATTTTGTGCAAGAGCTTAACTTGCGATAATTGATGACCATTCGGGCCTTACCATGTTTTATTTTTGCATCGTTTCGTACTATAAGTGTTGGAGAAGAATATGAGCTGTAGCTCTTTTGTATTAATTTTAAATTTAACAGTTCCTGTATTTGATTGTGAAATTCTTATTTATCTATTGGAGATACCATTATACAATTCACTCGTATATTGGAATTCTGGTATTATTTTAAGAGTTCTACTGAACAATAACGAGGAGATTCATTAAACCATTTTAGAGGGTCACTAGAATATAGAGTTCTAAGAGTTTGTGAATGGTTTCATCAAAAGGGGTTGCATTTGGAAGGTTATATGTATAAATTGGATGAATATAGGTATTGGTATCGATGAAGGTATTGGTATTGATAAGAGTGGTTTTGGGTTGGGTTTTTCACCACGCTGGGTTGCGGAAAAGTAAGTAGCAATGTCGGCAAGAAGATGGATACGAGGAATAACGTGTCCATCAAAATCAAAGAAAACGGTATTAAATGGAGTAAAATGGCGAAGATTGTCAAGCATAAGCAAATAATCAATATTGAAGTCTAATAGTAATAATGCAAAGTTAAATGTATAAGTATGAGGGTTGTTGTAAATATCAGGTATAGAGATTTTGAGATTTGCTACTTTATGAGTAATAGGAACTTGTTTGCCCATAAAATCGATTGGTGTTGTTTTGGTTTCTAAAGGAAGCCAAAATTGTTTAGGAATGAAGATTTGCTAAAGTAAACTAGCTTCAGCACCAGTGTCGAGTAATGCATGAAGTGTTACATCTTCATGATTAGGAAGGTGTATAGTAATAGGAAGAT
This sequence comes from Vanilla planifolia, assembly GCA_023846275.1. Classification (NCBI taxonomy): domain Eukaryota; kingdom Viridiplantae; phylum Streptophyta; class Magnoliopsida; order Asparagales; family Orchidaceae; genus Vanilla; species Vanilla planifolia. The sequence goes on from JAIUJO010000913.1 coordinate 49,176, forward strand.
ATATATGTAATTGAGCTTTCTTCTTTAAATCTATTTATGGAGGAGTAATAGATTTTTTATTTTCAAGAAGTCGCAAGGTACGACCTTTGACAGGATCTTGTACAGAAACATGAAAGCTTGGTCTCGCTTCTAGAGGTTTAGATGTTTCTCCTTCTTCATAATATCTTGGAAGACTCATCGAAGAAGAGATACGATTGATAAGATTTTTTGTAACAGTGGAAATTGTATTGCCAGATGAAATAAAATATCCTACTCGTAGGTTTCAAGGTTTTTACAAAAAGTTGAATATCATTATCTAGCTTAAGATGTAGTATGTCCACAACTTTTGGTTGTATTGTTTTTCCAATCCCAACATTGAATAATTTTACGAAATTGTTTGGGGTGATGGATATAAATATGGAAGTATCATTTAGAGCCATGTAGTGTTCCCATTGTATACCTAGTATTTTTGATCCAGGTAGTAATTGTATTCCTTTAAGACTTATTGATAATGTACAACTCTTTTCAACAAAAATCATGGTGAATGTTTATTCCAAATAGTCTATTAGCAAGATTGGGTTTGGCTCCTCCAATTATGCTTCTAAGTGGCTTGTTAATGATTCGTTCATCCATACAAATGAGCATTATTGATGTATCTATTCCACTATGGAATAGAGCAGTTATTTTTAATTGGATCATACCTATGTGTAGGTATTTCATTTTTGGGTATTTACTTTTTAATTTTTCTATTTTATTTTTGTTAAGAAAACTGATAGATGTTAAATCATCATCTCTTTTTAATTCTATATTTCCTTGTATACGCTTGAAAATATAAGTGTGTTTATTGGGAAAGCGATATTTAAAAGAAGGGGCTTTATAAATCTCATTTTTTCTCCATGAGGTATTGCCTCTTTTAGTTTTTCTAAGTCTTCATCTAAGATTTCAAATTGTTCTCCTATACTATCATGTAGTTCTATTGTATTTACTTCTTCAGAAGTAAGTGTATTCATATTGATTCTAAATTCTCGATATTTTTTGAAATTCTCTAAATCATCTATAGTTGTTTCAGATGTTATGATGGGAAAATCCTCATATTATGGATAACAAGTGTTCCAATAGCATCATTTGGTCTAATTAAATAATCTCAATCTTTTAGACTAGTATTTTTAATCAAGACTGTTGGTCCTTGATATGTCATGGGTTCTATTATCCCATAAGTAATGAAGATATTTTCTTTGGCATGATATGAGATATTATGTATTATCCCATAGTATCTAAATGGTATTACAATGATTAGATCTAACGTTACCTCTATAGTTCGATAACACTTAAGTCTAAGCATTTTTCCCATGTAGATTGTATATCCTGGTGAGGATATTCTTTCCTTTTTGGGAAGTTTAAGTGATGGTGATAAAGGAATAACCATTATTTGTGTCAATGTTTTGTTTATTGTAATCATATTAAATTTCAATTTGTCAAAACCTTTTAATTGTTTATCTGAAGGTTGTTCAGATTCAAACTCAATGGAGTCAGATTCAAACTCTATGGAGTCATAATAAGATGTAATTTCATAGACATAATTATTATCATAAAAAATTTGATCAATTGTTCCAATGTTGATGGAATATTCCACTATATTAGGAATAATAACTCTTTTGATGTTAACTGGGCGTTCATTTGCATAATGTCCCTCTTTGTTACATTTAAAAAATCTATAATGTTTTTTTACCATTCTTTTTATTATATTTTTTGATAAACTTCTTTTTCTTAAATCTTTGTTCTTTTCTAAATTCGGGTTTCCATTTTCTTTTAGAAATTTTATATCTTGGATTTCTTTTGTTTTTAGCATAATATGGTTTAGAAGCATATGTCCTCCTGTCATAAACAGGTGGACAACCATAAATAAAATTTAAATCTTTTGAGAATTTTAAGCAACATTTGTAGCCCATTCTAGAAGATTTTTAAGTTTCTACTCATTTCTTTTTTAGCAGAAGTATTTTTGTAGATCTTTTCCATAGATTCTATGCATGCTCTTCTAAATATTCTTGTATTAAGTTGTCTAAGAGTTCCTCTAGATGTAAGTAACTCTTGGTATTTTGTAGATATTATAATTTTCCAAGAGAACGGTATTTTAGAAAAAAACCCTTGTATCCAAAACTCTTGTTGATGAGTTTTATTTAGATGATAAATATATCCTATATATGTAGAAACAAATTCATCTAACTTACATATGTCACATAATTTCATTTTATGAAGTTTTCCTTCATAGTTTAAGTTTTCACTCCATTCTGATCCAGTAAAATCAGTAACCAGTAGTGAAACTAGTATTTCAATTACAGTTTGTTTATCTGTTTGTTGTAAGATTTTTTGACATTCGTCTTTATTATTTCTTTCGAAATTTGTCAGCCAAGATAGTGCATTTTCTTCCCAGTATGATGTAGAGAATTGTATGTATTCTGAAACATTCATAGAAGGAGGAAGCATAAATATAGTTCATTTTATTTTTTGAGTCCATTCTATGCAATAGTCTTTAACTCTTTTATATAGTATAGTATCTATGTTTAAAGTGAGTCCCCAAGTAGAGGAGTCTCTATTTTCTTCTAAATGATGATTTTTATTTTTATGGTATATACACCAATCTGAGCGTTTACCATAATTTAACATGGATGAATATGAAGGAGTAGTATGAACTTGTTCCATATTATCTCCTTGAGATTCTTGCATGTTAACTTCAGGTGAAGGTGTTTGTGGACTATAACCATGAGGACTAGGGAGATAGAGAGTACTTCTGCTACTTTCATCTCTTTCCATCCATATGTTAAAATCATTTTCTAATTGGTTTCTATGAAAATCTATAACTTCATGATTTTGTTCATAAAAGTTATAAATTTTTTCATTAGTAATTTCTCCAATGAGTTCTTTTTATTGAAGTTCTAGGAACTCCAAATAAAAGGATTTATCTAATTTTTGTAAATCAATAATAAAGTCTATAGATTTTAATTTAACCATTATTGTTTGGTTAGTTTTGTTCCAACATAATAGAACCTAGATGTATTATTATTTTTGTGTTCTAGATTATGAATTTTATCTTTGATCTCTTTTAATAGATCAACGATGAAATTTAATATTCCTACTATGGTAGGGTCATTTCCTACTGTGGTAGGTATGTGGATTATATGTTCATAATCTTGGACGTTTTCAGTAATCTGACACTATAAGTGTCATCAGGAATCAGTATGTTTTTCATAAATTTTGAGTATATGTTTATGTTTTCTTATTAAAGGATTTTTTTGTACAAAGACCACCATCCCTAGTAGACTGCTACATGAAATAGGAGCACAGTTAT
>JAIUJO010000913.1:87500-90000 GCA_023846275.1 Vanilla planifolia
ATGAGGAAGAAGAAGAAGAAGAAGATGATGATGATGATGGCAAAGAAGAATAAGAAGAAATAGTAGTAGTGGTAGTAAAAGAAGAAGAAGAAAAAGAAAAACTAGAAGTAGATGAAGGAATAAGAAGAAGTAGAAGAGGAAAGAAAAAGAAGTAGAAGAAGATAAGAAATAAAAAAAGAAGAAAAAGAAGTAGGAGAAGAAGAAGAAGAAGAAGAAGAAAAGAAGTAGTAGAAGAAGAAGAAAGTAAGAAGAAGAAGAAGAAGAAAAAGAAGAAGATAAAGAAGATGAAGAAGAAGAAGAAAAAAGAAGTAGTAGTAGAAGAAAAAGAAGAAGAAGAAGAAGGAGAAGCAGAACAATAAGAAAAATAAAAGGAAGAAGAGGAGGAGGAAAAAGAAGAAGAAGAAAAAAGAAGCTGAAGAAGAAGATGATGAAGACGAAGAAGAAGAAGAAGAAGAAGAAGAAGAAGAAGAAAAAGAAGTAGAACAAGTAGAAGAAGAAGAAGAACAAGAAGAAGAAAAGAAGCAGAACTATATGAAGTAAAAGAAGAAGAAGAAGATGAACCAGTAGAAGAAGAAGATGAAGAAGAAGTAGAAGAATAAGAAGAAGAAGAAGAAGAAGAAGAAGAAGAATAGAAAGAAGAAGAAGAAGAAGTCGAAGAAGAAGAGGAGAAGAAGAAGAAGATGATGATGATGAAGGAAAAGTAGAAGATGAAGAAGAAGAAGAAGAAGACGGAGAAGAAGCAGAAGAATAAGAAGAAGAAGAAGAAGAAGAAGAAGAAGAAGAAGAAAAAGTAGAAGAATAAGAAAGAAGAAGAAGAAGATGATGATGATTAAGAAGAAGAATAAGAGTAGCAATAAGTAAAAGAAGAAGAAGAAGAAGAAGAAGATGAAGAAAAATATGAGAAAACAGAAGATGATGAAGAAGAAGAAGAATAAGAAGAAGAATAAGAAGAAGATGAAGAAGAAGTAGAAGAAGAATAATAAGAGAAGAATAAAAAGAAGAAGAAGACAAAGTACAAGAAGAAGAAGAAGAAGAAGATGAAGAAGATGATGATGATGATGAAGAAGAAGAAGAAGAGGAAAAGAAGACGAAGAGGAAGACAAGAAGAAGAAGAAAAGGAAGAAGAAGAAGAAGAAGACAAAGACGAAGAAGAAGAAGAAGACGAAGAAGAAGAAGAAGACGAAGAAGAAGAAAATGGAGGGGAAGAAGAAGAAGATGAAGTAGAAGAATAAGTGAGAAGAAGAAGAAGAAGATGAAGTAGAACTAGAAGAAGAAGAAGAAGAAGAAGAAAAAAAAAGTAATAGAAGAAGATAAAGAAGAAGAAGAAGAAGAAGACAAAAAAAACGAAGAAGAAAAAGAAGAAGAAGAAGAAGAAGAAGCGGTTAGAAAAAGAAGAAGAAGAAAAAGAAGAAGAAGAAGAGGAAGAAGAAACACAAGATGATGACGATGACGAACAAAATATAGAAGAGAAAGAGGTAGAAGAAGAAGAAGAAGAAGAAGAAGATGATGAAGAATAAGAAGAAGAAGAAGTAGTAGTAGTCATAGAAGAAGAAGAAGAATAAGTAGAAGAAGAAGTAAAAAAAGAAAGAAGAAGTAGAGGAAGAAGAAGAAGAAGAAGGAGGAGGAAGTAGAAGAAGAAAAATAAGAAGAAGAAGAAGAAGAAGATGATGATGACGAAGAAGAAGAAGTAGAAGAAAAAGAAGAAGAACTAGAAGAAGAAAAAGAAGAAGAAAAAGAAGTAGAAATAGAAGAAGAAGAAGAAGAGGAAAAACAAGCTGAAGAAAAAGATGAAGAAGTAGAAGAAAAAGAAAAAGAAAAAGAAGAAGAAAAAAAAAGAAGAAGAAGCAAAACAAGAAGAAGAAAAAGAAGAAGAAGAACATAAAGATGAAGAAGAAGAAGAAGAGGAAGAAGATCAAGAAGAAGGAGAAGAAGCAAAAGAAGAAGAAGAAGAAGAAGAAAAAGAAGAAGAAGAAGAAGAAAATGAAGAAAATGTAGATGAATAAGAAAGAAGAAGAAGAAGATAAAGAAGAAGAAGAAGAAGAACAAGAGAAGAAGAAGAAGAAGAAAAAGATGACGAAGAAGACAAAGACAAATAAGAATAAGAAGTAGAAGAAGTAGAGAAGAAGAAGAAGAAGAAAAATCAGAGAAAGAAGAAGATGATGAAGAAGAGGAAGAAGAGGGAGAAGAAAGAGAGGACGAACAAAAAGAAGAATAAGAAGAAGTATAAGAACAACAAGAAGTTTAAGAAGTAGAAGAAGAATAAGTAAAAGTAGTAGTAGAAGAAGAAGATGATGATGATGATAATGATGATGATGATGAAGAAGAAGAAGAGGAGGAAGAAGAAGTAGAAGAAGAAGAAGATGAAGAAGAAGAAGAAGATAAGAAGAGGAAGAAGAAGAACAAGAAGAAGATAAGAAGAAGAAGAAGAAGAAGAAGAAGAAGAAAAAGGCGAAGAAGAGTAAAAACGAGAAGAAGAAGAAGAAGAAGAAAAAGTAGAAGA
>JAIUJO010001540.1:0-2500 GCA_023846275.1 Vanilla planifolia
CTTCATCTTCTTTTTCTTTTTCTCCTTCTTCTTCTTCTTCATCTTCTTCTTCGTCTTCTTCTTCCTCATCTTGTTCTCGTGTTTCTTCTTCTTCGTCGTGTTTTTCTTCTTTTTCTTCTTCATCTTCTTCTCCTTCTTTTTCTTCTCCTTCTTTTTCATCATTTTATTCTTCTTCTTTGCCTTCTTCTTCAACTTCTTCTTCTACTTCTACTTCTTCTTCTTCTACTAGTTCTTCTTCTTCCTCCTCATTTTCTTAGTCTTCTACTTTTCTTCTTCGTCTTCTTCTTCTTCTTTTTCTTCTTCTTGTTGGTGTTCTTTTTCTTCTTCTTCTACTTCTTCAACTACTACTTCTTCTTCTTCTTCTTATTCCTCTTCTTCTTTTTCTTCTTCTTCTTCTTCTTCTTCTTCTTTTCCTTCTTCTACATCTTCCTCTTCTTCTCCTACTTCTACATCTTCTTCTTCTTCTTCTTTTTCTTCTTGTTTTTCTTCTTGTTTTGCTTTGTTTACTTCTACATTATATTCTTCCTTGCCTTCTTCTTCTTCTTCTTCTCCTTCTTCTTCCTTTTCTTCTTCTTGTCCGCATTCTTCTTCTTCTTCTTCTTCTTCTTCTTCATCTTCTTCTTCTCAATCTTCTTCTTCTTCTTCTTCAACTTCTACTTCTTTCTTGTCTTTTTCATCATCATCATCTACTTCTTCTTCTTCTCCTCTTCTTCTGCCTCCTAGTCCTCCTTCTTCTTCTTCTTCTTCAAGTTCTTCATCTTCTTCTTCTTCTTCATCTCATTCTTCTTCTTCCTCTTATTTGTCCTCTTCTTCTCCTTCTTCTTCTTCATCTTCTTTTTCTACTTTGTATTTTTATTCTTCTTCTTCTTCAACGTCTTTTTCTTCTCCTTCTTCTTCTTTGACTTTTTCAACTTCTTCTTTTTCTTCTTCTTCTTCTTCTTCTTCTACTTCTCCTTCTTTTTCTTCTCTTATCTCTTCTTCTTCCTCTCCTTCTTCTTCTTCCTCTCCTTCTTCTTCATCATAATTATCATCATCTTCTTCTTCTTATTATTTTTCTACTTCTTCTTCTCCTTCTACTTCTTCTTCTTTGACTTCTTTTTCTTCTTTTTCTTTTTATTCTTCTTCTTCTTCTTCTTCTTCTTTTTCTTCGCCTTCTACTTCTTCTTCTTCTTCACGTTCTTCTTCGTCTACTTCTTCTTCTTCTTCATCATCATCTTCTTCTTCTTCTTCTTCTTCTGCTCTTTCTCCTTCCTATTAAAATTCTCCTTCTTCTTGTTTTACTTCTTTTTATTCTTCATCAACTTCTCCTTCTTCTTCTTCTACATCTTCTTCTTCTTCTTTTTGCCTCTTTTTGTCCTCCATCATCTTCTTCTTCTTCTTCTTCTTCCATTTCATCTTCTTCTTCTTCTTCTTCTTCTTCTTCTCCTCCTCTTTCTTTGTCATCTTCTTCCTCTACTTCTTCTTCATCATCTTCTTTGTTTTCTTCTTCTTCTTCTTCTTCTTCTTATTCTTCTTCTTCTTCTTCCTCTTCTTCGTATTCCTCATCATCATCTTCTTCTTCTTTTTCTAAGCCTTCTTCTACTTCTTCGTCTTCTTTCTCTTTATTTCTTCTACCTTCATCATCTTCTTCTTCTACATCTTCTTCTTCTTCATCTTCTCCTTCTTCTTCTTCTTCTTCTGTTCCATCTTCTTCATCAGTTGCTTCTTCATCATCATCATCTTCTTCTTCTTCTTCTTCTTCTCCTTCTTCTTCTTCACCTTCTTCTTACTAATGTTATTCTTCTACTCCTTCATCTTGTTCTTTTGCTTCATCTTCATCATCTTCTACTTCTTTTTCTTCTTTTTTTCTTCTTCTTCTACTTTTTCTTCTTCTTCTTCTTCTTCTCCTTTCTTATTATTATTCTTATACTTCCTCTACATTTACTTCTGCTTCTTCTCCTTCTTCTTCCTCTTCTTCTTCTTCTTTATCATCTTTGTCTTCAATTTCTTCTTCTTGTTCTCCTTTTATTCCTCTTCTTATTCTTCTTTTTCTTCTGCTTATTCTTCTTCTTCTTCTTCCTCTTCATCTTCATCTTCTTCTTCATCTTCTTCTTTTTCTTCTTCATCGTCTCCTTCTTCTTCCTCTTCTTCATCTTCATTATCTTCTTCATCTTCATCTTCTTCTTCTTCTTCTTCTTCTCTTTCTTCTTTTCTTCTTCTTCTTCTTCTTCATCTTCACCTTCATCTTCTACTTCATCTTCATTATCATCATCTTCTTCTGCTTCTTCTTCTTTTTCTTATTCTACTTCTTCTGCTTCTTCTTCTTAATCATCTTCTTGTTCTTCTTCTTTGACTTTTTCATCATCTTTGCCTTCGTCTTGTCCTTCGTCTGCTTCTTACAGTTCATCTTCTTGTTCTTGTTCTTCTTCTTCTTCTTCATCTTCTTCTACTTCTTCATCTTCTTCCTTTCTTCTACTTCTTCCACTTCTTTTTTCTTCTTCTTCCTCTTCTTCTTCTTCCT
>JAIUJO010001540.1:10000-15000 GCA_023846275.1 Vanilla planifolia
CTTCTTCTTCGTGTTCTTCTTCTTCGTCTTATTCTCCTACATCTCATCTTCATCTTATTTTTCAACATCATCTTCGTCCTATTCCACTTCTTATTTTTCAACATCTTCTTCTTCTTCATCTCGTCATCATCTTCTTCTTCTTATTTTTATTCTTCTTCTTCTTCTTCCTTTTTTTCTTCCTCTTCTTCTCCTTCACCTTCTATTTCTTCCTCTCTTTATTCTTCTTTTACTTCTTCATCATCATCATTTTCTTCTTGTTCTTCATCTAATTCTTCTTCTACTTCTTCATTTTCTTCATCTTCTTCTTCGGCTTCTTCTTCATCTTTTTTTTCTTCTTCTTCTCCCTCTTCCTCTTCCTCTTCTTCTTCTTCTTCTTCTTCTTCTAGGCCTCTTCTTATTCTTCTACTTCTTCTGCTTCAACTTCTTCTTTATCCTCCTCTTTTTCTTCTTCCTCTTCTTCATTTTCTTCTACATCTTTTTCTTCGTCTTCTTCTTCTTCCTCCTCTTCCTCTTCTTTGCCTTCTTCTTCGTCTTCTTCTTCTTTTTGTTCTTCTTCTTCTTCTTCTTCTTCTACTCTTCTTCTTCTGCTTCTACTTCAACTTCTTCAATTTGTTCTTCTTCTTATTATTTTTCTTCTTCTTCTTCTTCTTCTTCGACTTCATCTTCTTCTTCTTCCTCTTCTTCTTCTTTTTCTTCTACTTCGCGTGTGCCTTCTTCTTCTTCGTCTTCTTCTTTTTCTTCTTCTTCTTCTTCTTCTTCTTCTACTCTTCTTTTTCTGCTTCTACTTCAACTTCTTCAATTTGTTCTTCTTCTAATTAGTTTTCTTCTTCTTCTTCTTCTTCTTCGACTTCTTCTTCTTTCTTTTCTTCTTCTTCTTCTTCTTCTTCTTCTTCTTCTTTTTGTTCTTATTCTTCATCTTCTATTTATTCCTCTTCTTGTTGTTCTTCTTCTTACTATTCTTCTTCCTTTTCTTCTTCATCTACTTGTTTCTCTTCTTCTTTTTCTTCTTCTTCTTCTTCTTCTTCATCGCCTTCTTAATCAACTTCTTCTTCTACTACTTCTTCTACTTCATCTTCTTCTTCATATTCCTCGTCTTCTTCTTCTTCTTCTTCTTCTTCTTCCTTCGCTTCTTCTTCTCCCTCATTTTAATCTTCTCCTTCTTCTTCTTCCTACTCTTCCTCTTCTACTTGTTAATTTTCTACTTCTTTTTCTTCCTTTTCTTCTTCTTCTTCTTCTTCCTCTATTTCTTCTTCTTCTTCGCCTTCTTCTTCTTCTCCTTCTTCTTCTTCTTCTTCTTCTTCTTCTTCTTCCTCTTCTTCTTCCTACTCTTCATCTTCTTCTTCGTCCCATCTTCTTCATCTTCTTCTTCTTCTTCTTCTTCTTTTTGTTCTGCTTCTTCTTCGCCTTCTTCTTCCTCTTCTCCTTCTTCTTTATTTCTTCTTCTTCTTCTTCTTCTTCCTCTTTCTGCTTCCTCTTTTTCTTTTTATTTGTTCTCCCTCTTCTTCTACGTCTTCTCTATCCTCAATATCTTCTTCTTCGTCTTCTTCTTCTTCTTATCTTCATCTTCTTCTTCTTATTTTTCTTCTTATTCTTATTCAACTTCTGCAACATCATCATCATCATCAACATCTTCTTCTTCTTCTTCTTCTTCTTCTTCTGCTTCTTCTTCTGCTTCTTCTTCTTCTTATTCTTTTTGTTCTTCTGCTTCTTCTTCTTGTTCTACTTCTTCTTCTTCTTCTTCTTCATCATCCTCTTCTTCTACTTCTTCTCATTCTTCTTCTTTTTCTTATTCTTCTTCTTTTTCTTCATCTTTTTATTCTTCTTCTTCTTCTTGTTTTCTTCTTCTCCTTATTCTTCTTCTTCTTCATCTTCTTCATGTTCTTATTCTTCTTCTTCCTCTTATTACACTTCCTCTTCTTTTTCTTTTCTCCTTTGTCCTCTTCTTCTTTATCATCTCCTCCATTTTCATCATCATCTTCTTCTTCTTCTTGTTCTTCTTCTTCGTCTAATGCTCCTTCTTCTTCTACTTCTTCTTCTTCTACTTCTTCTTCTTCTTCTTCTTTTCTTCTACTTCTTCTTATTTGCATTCTTATTCTTCTTCTTCGTCTTCTTCTTCTTCTTCTTCTTCTTCTCATTCATCTTCTTCTTCTTCTTCTTCTTATTCTTCTTCTTCTTGTTCGTCCTCTTCTTCTGTTCCTTCTTCGTCATCATCAACTTCTTCTTCTTCTTCTACTTCTTCGTCAACTTCTTCGTGTTCTTTTTTTTCGTGGTCTACTTCTTCTTCTTCTTTTACTTCTTTTTCTTCTTCTTCTCCCTCTTCTTATTCTACTACTTCTTCTTCTTAATCTTCTTCTTCTTTGTCTTCTTCGTCTTCTTCTTCTTCTACTTCATCTTCTTCTTCTTCTTCTTCTTCTTCTTCTTCCTCTTCTTTCTCTTCTTCATCATCTTCTTCTTCATCTTCTTCTTCGACTGATCAGCTTCTTCTTTGTCTTCTTCTTCTTCTTCTTTTTCTTCTTCATCATTATCTTCTTCTTGTTCTTGTTCTTCTTCTTCATCTTCTACTTCTTCTTTTCCTTCTTTTTCTTCTACTTGTTCTTCTTCTTCTTCTTCTATTCCTTCTTCATCGACATCAGCTTCTTCTTATTCTTCTACTTCTTCTTCTTCGTATTCTACTTCTTCTTCTTCTTCATCATCTTCTTCTTCTCCTACTTCTTCTTCTTGTTCTTCTTCTTCTTTGACTTCTACTTCTTCGTCATGTTTTTCTTCTTCTTCTTCTTCTTCTTCTTCTACTACTACTACTACTAGTTCTTCTTCTTCATAATCTTGCTCTTCTTCAACATCTTCTTTTTCTTCTTCTTCTTCTTCTTCTTCGAGTTATTCTTTTTTTTTGTTCTTCTTCTTCTTCTTCTTTGAGGAAGAACAACAAGAGGAACACGAAGAAGTAGAAGATAATGAAGAAGAAGAAGAAGGTGGAGAAGAAGTGGAAGAAGAAGAAGTAGAAGATGAAGAAGAAGATGAAGAAGACGAAGAAGAAGAAGGTGTACAAGAAGAAAAGGAGAAAAAGATGATGAAGAAGACGAAGAAGTAGAAGAAGAAGAATAAGAAGAAGAAGAAGAACAAGATAGTGAAGAAGAAGAAGTAGAGGAAGATGAAGAATAATATGAAGTAGGAGACGAAGAAGAAGAAGACAAAGAAGATGATGATGATGAAGAAGAAGAAGTAGAAGGCGAAGAAGTAGAAGAAGAAGTAGAGTAAGAAGAATAAGAAGAAAAAGTAGAAGAAGTCAAAGAAGTAGTAGAAGAAAAAGAAGTAGAAGAAGAAGACGCAGAAGGAGAAGAAGAAATAAAAGAACAAGAAGATGAAGAAGAAGATGATGATGATGATGATGATGGAGAAGAAGAAGATGAAGAAGGAGAAGATGAAGAACAAAAAGAAGAAGAAGTGGAAGAAGAAGAAAAAGAAAAGGAAGAAGTAGAAGAGAAAGAAGAAGAAGAAGAAGAAGAAGAGGAAGAAGAAGAAGGAGACGATGAAGAAGAAGAAACAGAAGAAAACAAAGAAGATGAAAAATTCAAAGAAGAAGAAGAGGAAGTTGTAGAAGAAGAAGAAGATGATGATGATGAAGAGGAAGAAGAAAAATGCAAAGAAGAAGAAGAGGACAAAGAAGTAAAAGATGGAGAAGAAGAGGAAGAAGAAGAAGAAGAAGAAGAAGAAGAAGAGAAGAATAAGAAGAAGAAGAAGAAGAAGATGATGAAGAATAAGAAGAAAAGAAGAAGAAGAAGAAGAAGAAGAAGGAGTAGAAGAATGCAAAGAAGAACAAGTAGAAGAAGAAGAAGAAGAAAAAGTCAAAGAAGAAGAAGATGACAAAGAAAAAGAAGAAGTTGAGGAAGAAGATGATGTAGAAGAAGAAGAACAAGAACAAGAAGAAAAATAAGAAGAAAAAGAAGAAGAAAAAAAATAAGAAGGAGAAGGACAAGAAGAAGAAGTAGAAGAAGAAATAGAAGACCAAGAATAAGAAGAAGAAGAAGAAGAAGAAGAGGAAGAGAACGAAGAAAAAGAAGAAGACTAAGAAAATGAGGAAGAAGAAGGAAAAGTTCATGAAGAAGAAGAAGAAGATGATGAAGAAGAAGAGGAATAAGAAGAAGAAGAAGACTAAAAAGAAGGAGAACAAGAAGAAGTAGAAGAAGAAGTAGGAGAAGAGGAAGAAGTAGAAGAAAAAGAAGATGAAGAAGAAGATGTAGAAGAAGAAGAAGGAGAAGAACAAGATGAAATGAAGAGGAAGGAGAAGAAGAAGAAGAAGAAGAAAAAGAAAATGAAGAAGGAGAAGTTGAAGAAGAAGGAGGTGAAGGAGAAGAAGAAGAAGAAGAAGAAGAAGAAGAAGATTAAGAAGAAGAAGATGATGATGATGAAGAAGATAAAGAAGAAGAAGAAGAAGAAGATGAAAAGGAAGAAGAATATGAAAAAGAAGAAGAAGAAGAAGAAGACAAAGCAGAAGGAGAAGAAGAAGAAGAAGAAAGAGTAGAAGAAGGAAAAAGAGGAGGAGAAGAAGAAGAAGAAGAAGAAGTTGATGATTTTGACAAAGAAGAAGGAGAAGAAGAAGAAAAGACAAAGAAGTAGAAGAAGAAGAAGAGGAAGAAGACGAAGAAGGAGACCGAGATGGAGAGGAAGAAGAAAAAGGAGTCGAAGAAGATGAAGAAGAGGAAGAAGATGATGATGATTAAGAAGAAGAAGAAGAAGAAGAAGAAGAAGAAAAAGTTGAAGAAGGAGGAGGAGGAGGAGGAGAAGTAGAAGAAGAAGAAAGAGAAGAACAAGAACAAGAAAAAGAAGAAGAAGAAGGAGAAGAACGAGGAGGAGGAAAAAGAGAAGAAGAAGGAGAAGAACAAGGACAAGTAGTAGTAGTAGTAGAAGAAGAAGTTGAAGAAGAAGAAGAAGAAAAAGAAGAAGAAGAATAAGAAGAAGTTAAAGAAGAAGAAGAAGAATAAGAAGAAGAAGAAGAAGTAGTA
>JAIUJO010001540.1:25000-32500 GCA_023846275.1 Vanilla planifolia
CTTCTTCTTGTTCTTCTGCTCCTTCTTCTACTTTCTCATCTTCTTCTTTTTCTTCTCCTTTTTCTTCTTCTTCTTCTTCTTATTCTTATTCTACTTCTTCTTCTTCTTTTTATTCTTCTTCTTGTTGTTCTAGTTCTTCTTCTTCTTCTTATTCTTCTTTTCCTTCTTCCTCTACTGCTTCTTATTTTTCTCCTTCATCAACTCCTTCATCTTCCTCTTCTTCATCTTTTTCTTCTTCATCATCATCTTCTTCTTCTTCATCTTCATCTTTTGCTTCTTCTTCTTCTTCTTCTTGTTCTTCCACTTCTTCTTCTTCTTCTTCTTCATCTCCATCTTTTTCTTCCTCCTTTTCTTCTTCGACTTCTTCCTATTCTTCATGTTCTTCTTCTTCGCCTTCTTCTTCTTTTGCTTCGTCTTCTTCTTCTTCTTCTTCCTCTTCTTCTGCTACTTCTTCTCCTTCTCCTTATTCTTCTTCTTCTTCTCTTACTTCTTCTTTTTCTTCTTCTTCCTTTTCATCATCTTCTCCTTCTTCTTCTACTCATTTTTATTCATCTTCTTATTCTTATTCTTTTTCTTCATTTTCTTCTTCTTCTTCATCATCTTCTTCCTCTTCCTCTTGTTCTTCTTTCTCTCCTTCTTCTTCTTCTTCTTCTTTTTCTCCTTGTTCGTCTTCTCCTTCTTCATGTTCTAGTTCAACAAAATCTTCATCTTCTTCTTCTTCTTATTCTTCTTCTTCGTAATCTTCTTCTTCGTTTTCTTCCTCCTCTTCTTCTTCTTCTTCATATTTTTGTTCCTCTACTTCTTGTTCTTCTTGTTCTTCTTCTTCTTCTTCTTGTTCTTCTTCTTCTTCTTCTTGTTCTTCTTCTTCTTCTTCTTTTTTGTCTTCAACTTCTTCTTCTTCGCCTTCTTCTTCTTCACCTTTTTCTTCTTCTTCTAGGTCATCATCTTCTTCTTTACTTTCTTCTTCATTTTCTTCTTCTTATTCTTTTCCTTCTTCTCATTCTTCTTATAGATGTTGTTCTAGTTCTTCTTTTTCTCTTCTTCTTCTTCTACTTCTTCTTCTTCTTCCCCTTTTTCTTCTTTGTCTTCTTCTTCTTCTTATACATCTTCTACTTCTTCTTCTTCTCCTTTTTCTTCTTTTTCCTCTTCCTCTTCTGTCTTCTTTTTCTACTTCTTCTTGTCCTTCTTCTTATTCTTCTTCTGTCCTACTTCTTGTTCTTCTTCGTCTTCATCTTCTTCTTCCTCTTCTTCTTCTTTTTCTTCTCCTTGTTCTTATTCTTTTTTGTCTTCTTCTTCTTCTTTTTTCTTCTTCTTTTTCTTCTTCTTCTTCTTCTCCTACTATTTCTTCTCATACTTCTTGTTCTCCTTCTTCTTATTATTCTTATTCTTCTCCTTGTTGTTCTTCTCCTTCTTCTTATTCATCTTCTTTTAAGTCTTCTTCTTTTTTTCTTTTTCTTCTTCTTCTTCTTCTTTTTCCTCTTCTTCTGCTTCTTCTTTTTCTTCTTCTCCTTCTTTAATTCCTTCTTCTTCTTCTTCATGTTTTTCTTCTTCTTCTTCTTCTTCTTTTTTTCTTCTTCTTCTTCGACTTCTTCTTCTTCTTCTTCTTCTTCTTCGTCTTTTTCTTCTTCTTTGTCCTCTTCTTCTTGTTCTTTTCTTCCACTTCTTCTTTTTCATCTTCTTCCTCTTCCTTTTCTTTACCTTCTTCTTTTTCGCCTTCTTCTTCTTCTTCTTCTTCTTCTTCTTCTTCTTCTTCTTCTTCTCCTTCTTCTTCTTGCTCTACTCCTTCTCCTTCTCATTTTTATTCTTGTTCTCCTTGTTTTTCTTATTTTTCTTCTTATTCTTTTTCTTCCTCTTATTCTTATTCTTATTCTTCTTCTTCTACTCGTTCTTCTTATCCTTGTTCTTCCACATCAAATTCATCTTTTCTTCTTCTTCTTCCTCCTCCTCTTCCTCTTCTTCTTCCTTTTTGTCTTCTTCTTCTCTGTCTTCTTCTTCTTCTTCTTATTCGTCTACTTTTTCTACTTCTTCTCCTTCATCCTCTTCTCTCCTTCTTCTTCATATTCTTCGTCATCATCTTCCTCTTCTTCTTCTTCTTCTTCTCTTTCTTCTTATTCTTCTTCATGTTCTTCTTCTTCTTCTTCTTTTCTTCTCTTTCTTCTATTTCTTCTTCTCCTCTTCCTTCTTCTTCTTCTCCTTCTTCTTCTTCTTCTCCTTCGCCTTCTTCTTATTCGTCTTCTTCGTCTTCATCATCTTCGAGTTCTTCTTCTTCTTCTTCTTCTTCATCAACTTACACTTCTTCTTCTTCTACTTCCACATCTTCTTCTTCTCCTTGTTCTTCTTCTTCTTCTTCTCCATCTTCTTCTTTTCCTTCTTTTTCTTTATCTTCTTCTTGATCTTCCTCTTCTTCTTAATCTTATTCTTCTCTTCTTCTTCTTCTTCATCTTCTTCTTCCCCTTCTTTGTCTTCCTCTTCTCCTTTTATTCCCCCTTTTCTTCTTCTTCATATTCTTCTTCTTCTACCTCTTCTTCTTGTAGTTGTTCTTCTTCTTCTTCAACATCTTCTTCATCTTCTTCTTTTTGTTCTTCTTTTTTGGCTTCTCCTTCTTTTTCTTCTTCCGCTTCTTCTTTTTTACCTTCTTCCTCTTCATCTTCTTCTTCGTCTTCTTCTTCTTCCTTTTCTTCATCTTCGTCTTCGTTCTCTCCTTCTTCTTCTTCTTCATTTTCTTCCTCTTCTTCTTCTTCTTCTTCTTCTTCTACTCCTTCTCCTCCTTCTTCTCCTTCTCTGTCTTCCTCCTTTTCTTCTTCTAATTGTTTTTCTTCTTCTTCTTCTTCTTTTTCTCCTCCTTCCTTTTATTCTTCTTCTTCTTCTTCGTCATCTTATTCTTCTATTTCTTCTTCTACTTCTTCTACTACTACTTCTTCCTCTTTCTGTTCTTCTTCTTATTATAATTATTATTATTCTTCTTCTGCTTCTTCTTCCTCCTCTTCTTCTTCTTAATCTTCTTCAATTCCTTCTTCGTCTCCTTCATCATCATCATCATCATCACCCTCTTCTTCTTCTTCTTGTTCATATTCTTCCTCCTCTTCTTCTTCAAGAACTTCTTCTACTTCTTTTCTTCTGCTACTTTATCTTCTTCTTCTACTTCTTCTTCATCATCATCATCTTCTTCTTCTTCCTCTTCTGATTCTTCGTCTTTTTCTTCTTCTCCTTCTTCTTTTTCTTCTTCTTCCTCTTCTTCTTCATCATTTCTTCTTCTTCTTCTTCTTCTTTTTCTTCTACTACTTCTCCTTCTTTTTCTTCATCTTCTTCTTTCTATTCTTCATCTTCCTCTTCTTCATTTTCGTCTTGTTCGTCTACTTCTTCTTCTTCTTCGTCCTCTTCTTTTTCTTCTATGCCAACTTATTATTATTATTATTATTATTATTATTCTTTATCTTCTTCATCATCATCTCCTTCTTCTTCTTACACTTCATCGTCATCTTCTTCTTCTTCTTCTTCTTCTTTCTTCTTCTTCTTCTTTTCTTTTTCTTCTTCTCCTTCCTCTTCTTCTTCTTCTTCTTCGTTGTCTTCTTCTTCTTTTTCATCTACTTCTTCTTCATCATCATTAATATCTTCTTCTTCGTCGTCCTCTTCTTCTACAACTTCTTATTCTTGCACTTTTTCTTCTCATTCTTCCATTCCATCTTCTTCTTCTTCTTCTTCTTCTCCTGCTTCTTCTTCTTCTTGTTCTTCTTCTTCATCATCCTCTTGTTCTTTTTCTTTTTCTTCTTTTTCTTCTTGTTCTTTTGCTTCTTCTTCATCATCATCATCATCATCTTCTTCTTCTTCTTCTTCTTCTTTTTCTTCATCCTCATATTATTTTTCTTCTTCTTGTTCTCATTCTTCATCTTCTTCTTCTCCTTCTTCTACATCTCCTTCATCTGCTTTTTCTTCTTATTTTTCTTATCATTGTTGTTCTTCTTCTTCTATTTCTTTTTATACTTCTTCTTATATTTCTACTTCTTCTGCTTCTTCTTCCTTTTACCCTTCTTCTTCCTCTTCCTCTTTTTCTTCTTCTTATTCTTCCTCTTCATCTTCTTGTTCCACATTTTCTTCTTCTTCTTTGTCTTTTTCTACTTCTTTGCCTTATTCTTCTTCCATTTCTTCGTCTTCTTCTTTTTCTTCCTTGTCTCCTTCTTCTTCTTCTTTACCTTCTTCCTCTTCTTCTTCTTCCTTCTCTTCTTCTTCTTCTTCATCTTTGTCTTCTTCTTCTCCTTCTTCTTCTTCTTCTTCTTCTTCTTCTCCTCCTTCTTCATTTTCTTCTACTTACTTTCTTCTTCTTATTATTTTTATTCTACTTCTTCTTCTCCTTTTTCTCCTTCTTCATCTTCTTCTTATACTTCTTTACCTTCTACTTATCTTCTTCTTCTTCTTCTTCTTCCTCCCCCTCTACTTCTTCTTCTTCTTCAACTTCTTCTTCCTCTTCTTCATCTTCCTCACCATCAACTTCTTCTTCTTCTTCTTCTTCACAATCTTCTTCTTATACTACTCCTTCTTCTTCTTCGTCCTCTTCTTCATCTTCTTCTTCTTCCACTTCTTCTTCTTCTTCTTCCTCTTCTAACCTTCCTTCTTCTTCTTCTTCTTCTTCAACTTCTACTTCTTCTTGAATTTTTTCTTCTTCTTCTTCATCATCTTATTCTTCTTCTTCTTCTTCTAATTCTTTTTGTTCTTCTTTATCATCATCTTCTTCTTCTACTTCTTCGTATTCCTGTATTCCATCTTCCTCTTCTTCTTCTTCTTCTACTACTTCTTCCTCTTCTTCTTCTTGCTTCTTTTCCTTCTTGTTCTTCTACTTCTTTTTTATATTCTTGTTCATCATCATCATCTTCTTTTTCTTCTTCTTCTTCTTCTTCTTTATCATTATCATCATCTTCTTCTTCTTATTATTATTCTTCATCTTTTTCTTCTCATTCTTCTATTCCTTCTTCTAATTCTTCTTCTTCTTCTTCTTCTTCTTCTTCTTCTTCTTCCTCTTCTTCTACATCTTCTTCCTCTTCTTCTTCATTTTCTTCTACTTCCCTTTCTTTTATTTCTTCTTCTTCTTCTTGTTGTTCTCGTTCTGCTTCTACTTCTTCTTTTCTTCTTATTTTTCTTCTTCTTCTTCTTCTTCTTTTTCCTCTTCTTTGTCTTTTTTTCTTCGACCTCTTTCTCTTCTTCTTCTTCACCTTCTTCTTGTTCTTCTTCCTCTTCTTCTTCTTCTTGTTCTTCTTCTTCTCTGCCTTCTTCTTCTTCTCCCTCTTTTTCTTTTTCTTCTTCTTCTTTTTCTTCTTCTCCTCCTTTTTATTCTTCTTTTTCTTCAACTTCTTGTTCTTCTTGTTTGTCTTCATCTCAGTCTTCTTCTTCTTCATCAACTTCTTCTTCTTCCTTTTCTTCTTCTTCTTCGTCTGCTCCTTCTTCTTCTTCTTCTTCTTCTTCTTATTCTGCTTCTTCTTCTTCTTCATTTTTTCCTTTTTCATCATCTTCTTTTTTTTTCATCTTTTTCTTGTTTTCTTCTTTATCTTCTTCTTCTTCTTTATCTTCTTCTTCTTCTTCTTTTTCTTCTTCGTCATCTTCTTCTTCTTCTTCTTCTTCATAGTCTTCATCTTCTAGTTCTTTTTTCTTTTATTCTTTTCATTTATCTTCAACATCTTCTTCATCTTTTGTTTCTTCTTAGCCTTTGTCTTCTTCATCTTCATCTTCATTTTCTTCTTCTTCTACTTCGACTTCTTGTTCTTCTTCTTCTTCTTCTTCCTATTCTTCTTCTTCTTCTTCTTTCTCTTCTTCTTTTTCTACTTCTTCTCCATTGTCTTCTTCTTCTTCTTCCACTTCTTCTTCAACTTCTTTTTCTACTACAACTTCTTCTTCTTCTTCATCTTCTTCTTCGTCCTCTTCTTCTACTACATCATTTTAATCTTCTTCTTCTTTGTCTTCTTCTCCTACTTTTTTGACTTCCTCTTCTTCTTCTTCTACTTCTTCTCCTTCTTCTTCTTCTTTTTCTTCGTATCCTTCTTTTTCTTATTACTCTTTGTTTTCTTCTTTTACATGTTCTATGTCTTCCTATTTATTGACTTCTACTTCTTTGACTTCTTCTACTTTTCTACAACTTCTTCTTCTTCTTCTTCTTCTGCATCATCATCGTCTTCCTCTTCTTCTTCTTCTTCTTCTTCTTTTTCATCTTCATCAACTTGTTCTTCGCCTTCTTCTTCTCCTTCTTTGCCTTCTTCTTCTTCTTCTTCTTCTTTCTTTTCTTGCTCTTCTTCTTCATCATCATCATCACTATCTTCTTCTTCTTCTTCTTCTACTTGTTCTCCTTTTCCTTCTTTTTTTCCTTCTCTTTCTTCTTCTTCTAGTTTTTCTTTCTCTTCTTCTTCTTCCTCATCTTCGACTTCTTCTTCTTCTACTTCATCTTCTTCGTCTTCTTCTTTTTCTTCTTCTTCTTCCTCCTCTTCTTCTTCTTCTTCTTTGCCTTTCACTTCATCCTCTTCTTCCTTTTCTACATTTTTTCTTCTTCATCTACTTTTTCTCTTATGTGTTCTATTTCTTCTTCTTCATCTTTTGCTTCATCTCCTTCACCTTCTTCTTCTTCTTTTATTTCTTCTTCATCATCTACTTCTTCTTCTTCATCATCATCATCATCATCTTCTTCTTCTTCTATTCCATCTTCTACTTCTTCTTCTTCTTTAACGTCATCTTCCTCTTTTGTTCTTATTATTATTATTATTATCATTATTATTATTATTATTATTATTATTATTACTATTATTATTACTATTATTATTATTATTGTTATTATTATTATTCTCCTTCATCTCTCCTTTTATTTCTTCTTGTTCTTTCTCTTCTTCTGCTTTGTCTTCTTCATTGTCTTCTTCTTCTTCTGCTTTTTCTTCTTCTTCTTCTTCATCTTCTTCTTCTTCTTTCACTTCTTTGTCTTCTTCTTCTTAGTCTTCTTCCTCAACTTCTTCATCTTGTTCTTCTTTTTCTTCTTCTTCGTCATCTTCTTCTTCTTCTTCTTCTTCTTCTCATTTTTCTTCTTCTTTCTCTTCAAGTGCTTCATCTTCTTTTTCTTCTTCTTTTGCTTCTTCTTCTTCTTCATCCTCTTCTTCTTGAACCTCTTATCATTCTTCTTCTTTTTCTTTTTCTTATTCTTGTTCTTCTTCTTCTTCTTCTTCTTCTCATTCTATTCCTTGTTCTTTTTCTTCTTCTTCTTTTTATTCTTCTTCTTCTTTTTCTTCATCTTCTTCTTCTTTGCCTTTTTTGTCTTCTTCTTCTTCTTCTTTTTCTTCCTCTTCTTTTCCTTCACCTTCTTCATCTTCTTCCTTTTCTTCGTCTTCTTCTTCTTCATCTTCATCTTCCTCTTCTTCTACTTCATTTTCTTCTTCTTCTTCTTCTTCTTCTTCTTCTTCTTCTCCTTCTTCTCCATTTTCTTCTTCTTCTTCTTCTCCTTTTTTTCTTTTTCTTCTTCTTATTTTTCTTCTTCTT
>JAIUJO010001540.1:42500-47500 GCA_023846275.1 Vanilla planifolia
TGTCTTCTTCTTCTTCTTCTTCTTCTACTTCTTCTTCTTCATCATCATCAACATCTTCTTCTTCTTCTTCTTCTTCTTCTTTGTTTTCTTCTTCTTATTCTTCTTCTTCATCTTCTTCTTTTCCTTATTCTTCTTTTTCTCATTCTTCTTCTTCTTCTTCTCCTTTTTCTTCTTCTTCTTCATCTTCATGTTCTTCTTCTTCTTCTTTTGATTCTTCTTCCTCTTCTACTTTTTTTTCTTCCCCATCATCTTCTTCTTCTTCTTCTTCTTCTCCTCCTCCTCCTCCTTCTCTTTCTTCTTCTTCTTCGTCTTCTTCTTCTTCTTGTTCTTCTTCCTCTTCTACTTCTTATTTTTCTTCTTATTCTTTTTATTATTCTACTTCTTCTTCATCTTCTTTGTCTTCCTCTTCTTCACCTTATTATTTTTATTATTATTATTCATCTTCATCCTCTTTTTCATCTTCATCTTCTTCGTCATCTTCTTGTTTTTCTTCTCCTCCTTGATCTTCTTTTTGTTCTTTTTCTCCTTCTTCTTCTTCTTCTTCCTCATCTTCATCTTCTTCTTTTTATTCTCCTTATTCTTGTCCTTCTTCCTCTTCTTCTATGCCTTCTTCCCTTTCTATTCCTTTTTCTTCCTCTTCCTCTTCTTCTTCTTCCCATGTTCGTTTTCTTCTTCTTGCTCTTCTCCTTCTTCTTCTTCTTCTTATTCATCATCATCATCATCTTCTTCTCCTTCTACTACTACTTCTTCTTCTTCTTCTTCTTCTTCTTTGCCTTCTTCTTCTTCTTCTTCTTCTTCTTTGCCTTCTTCTTCTTCTTCTTCTTCTTCTTTTGCCTTCTTCTTCTTCTTCTTCTGCATCATCTTCTTAAACTTCGACTTTATCTTTTTCTTCTTCATCACCATCATCTTCTTCTTCTTTGCCTTCTTCTTGTACTTCTTCTTGTTCTTTTTCTTCTTCTTCTTCTTCTTCTTCTTCTTCCACTTTGTCTTCTTCTTCTTCTTCTTCTTGTTCGTCCTCATCATCTTCTTTTTTGTCTTCTTCTTCTTCTTCAACTTCTTCTTCTTCTTCCTCTCCTTATTCTTCTTCATCTTCTTCTTCTTCCTTTTGTTGCTATTGTTGTTGTTCTTCTTCTTCTGCTACTTCTTTTTTATCATCATCATCCTGTTCTTTTTCTTCTTCATTATCAATATCTTCTTCTTCTTCTTCTGCTTCTTCTTTCACTTGATCATCATCATCCTCATCATCATCATCATCATCATCTTCTTCTTCTTCTTCTTCTTCTTCTTCTTCTACTTCTTCTTCTTTTTTTTCTTCCTCTTCTTCTTCTTCTTCTTCTTCTTCTTCTGTTGCTTCTTCACTTTCTTCTATTTCTTCTTCTCCTTCTTCTTCTTCTTTATCACCTTCAACTAATCTTCTTCTTCCAGTTCTTCTCTTCTTCTTCTTCTTCTTTATATTCTTAATTTACTTATTACTCATAACCTTTTACTTCTTCTTCCTATTCTTCTTCCTCTTCTTTTGCTGATTCGTCTTCTTCTTCTTCTTCTTCTCCCTGTTCTTCTTCATTTTCTTCTTTTTCTTTGTCTTCTACTCTTTCTTCATTTTCTTCTTCTTCTTCTTCATCTTGTCCTTCTTCTTCTTTCCCTTCTTCATCCTCTTTTTCTTCTTCTTTTTCTTTTTCTTCTTCTTCTTCTTCTTATTCTTTTACCTCTCGTTCTTCTTCTTCTTTTTCATCTTCTTCTTTTTTCATCTTCTTCTTCTTGTTCTTCTTCTTCGTCTTCTTTTCCTTCTTCTTTTTCTTCTTCTTCTTCTTCCTCTCCTTCTTCTTCTTTTTCTCCTTCATCATTTTCTTCTTCTTTTACTCCCTTTCCCTCGCCTTCCCCTTCATCATCATCATGATCATCCTCTCCTTCTTCGTCTTCTTCTTCTTCTTCCTCTTCCTCTTCTTTGTTTTCTTGTTTTTCTTCTTCTTCTTCTTCTTCTTTTTCTTCTTCTGCTTCTTCATCTTCTTCATGTACATGTCCTTCTTCTTCTTCATCATCTTCTTCTTCTTCTTCTTGATCTTCTTCTTTTTCTTCTTCTACTTCTTCTTCTTCTTCTTCTACTTCTATTACTTCTTCTTCTTGATCTTCTTCTTCTTCTTCTTCTTCTTTTCTTCTTCTTCTTCTTCTTCTCCTTTTTTTTTACTTTTGCTTCTTCTTCTTCTTCTTCTTCTTCTTCTTCTTCTTAGACTTCTTCATCTTTTCTTCTTCTTTTTCTTCTTCTTCTTCTTCTTCTTCTTCTTCTTCTTATTCCTCTTATTTTAGTTCTTCTTCTAAGTCTTTCTTTTCGTCTTCTTCTTCTTTGACATTTTCTTCTTCTTCATCTTAGTCTTCTTCTTCTTCTTCTCCTTCTTCTTCTTCTTCTTCTTCGTGTTCTTCTTCTTCTTCTTCTTCTTTTCTTCTTCTTCTTATTCTTCTTCTTGTTCTTCTTCTCCTTCTTCTTCTCTTCCAACTTCTTCTTCTTCTCCTTCTTCTTTTTCTTCTTCTTTTTTTTACTTCTTTTTCATCATCTTCTTCTTCATCTCCTTTTTATTCTTCTTCTTCTTCTTCTTCTTCTTCTTCTCCTCTCCTTTTAATTCTTCTGTCTTCTTCTTCTTTTAATTATTCTTCTTCTAATTCTTCTTTGTCTTCTTCTCCTCTTCTTCTTCTCCTTGTTTTTCTTCTTCTTCTTCTTTTTGTTGTTGTTGTTCTTCTTCTTCAACTTCTTCTTTTTTTCATCATCATCATGTTCTTCTTCTTCTTCTTCTTCTTTTTCTTCATCTTCCTCTTCTTCCTCCTCTCCTACTTCCACTTCTTCTTCTTCTTCTTCTTCATCTTTCTACTTGTTTGCCTTCTTCTTCTATTTCGTCTTCTTCTTCTTCTTCTTCTTCTACTTTGTCTTTTCTTCTTCTGGTTCGTCATGTTCTTCTTCATTTTCTTCTTCTTCTTATTTTTCTTCTTCTTCATCACCTTCTTCTTCTCTTCTTCTTCCACTTCTTCTTCTTCTTTTACTACTTCTTCTTCTTTTTCTTCTTCTTCTTCTTCTTTATCTTCTTCTTTTACTTATTACTCTTCATCATTTTCTCCTTCTTCGTCTTCATCTTCTTCGTCTCCTTCTTCTTATTCTTCTCCTTCATCTTTTTCTTCTTCTTTTTTTACTTTTCCCTCACCTTTTCTTTCGTTATCATCATGTTCTTCTTCTTCTTCTTCTTATTCTTCTTCTTCTTCTTCCTCTTCTTCTGCTTCTTCTTCATCATCATCTTCTTCTTCTTCTTCTTCATCTTCTTCGACTTCTTCTATTTCTTCTCCTCCTCCTCCTCTTCTTCTTCTTCTTCTTCTTCTTCTTCTTCTTCGTCTAGTTCTTTTTCCTCATCTTCATCTTTTTGCTCTACTTCTTCTTCTTCTTCTTCTTCTTCTTCTTTTACTTCTACTTCTTCTTCTTCTTGCTCTTCTTCTTCTTCTTCATCTTCTTCTTCTTCTTCTTTTTCTTCTTCATCTTTTCATCTTCTTCTCTTCTTCATCATCTACTTCTTTGCTTTCTTCAGCTTCTCCTTTGTCAACTTCTTCTACTTCTTCTTTTCTTCTTCTTCTTCTTCTACTTCTTCATCTTCCTCTTCTTCTTCTTCTTGTTTTCTTCTCTTCATCATAATCTTCTTGTTCTACTTCTTCTTCTTCTTCCCTTCTTATTCTTCTTCTTCTTCTTCTACTTCTACCTCTACTTCTTCTTCTTCTTCTCCTTCTTTGTCGTGTTTTCTCTTCCTCTTTTTTAATCTTCTTTTACAACTACAACTACTATTACTACTTCTTCTTCTTCTCTTCTACTACTACTTCTCCTTCTTCTTCTTATACTTCTTTTCCTTCTTCTTCGTTGTCTACCTCATCTTCTTCTTCTTCTTTTTCTTTTTCCTTCTTCTTTTCATCCTTCTTTTTCTTCTTCTTTTTCTTCTTTTTCTTCTTCTTCTTCTTCTTTTTCCTGTTCCACTTCTTCTTCCTCTTCTTCATTTCTTCTTTTCTTCTTCTTTCTCTTCATCATCTTCTCCTTCTACTCCTCATCTTCTTCTTCTACTACTCCTTCTTCGTCTTCTTCATCTTCTTCATCTTCCTCTTCTCCTTCTTCTTCTTCTTCTTCTTCTCTTATCTTTTCTTCTTCTTCTTCTTCTTTCTTCTTCCTCTTCCACTTCTTTGTCTTCTTCTTCTTCATCTTTTTTAACTTTGCTTTCTTCTTCTTCTTCTTCTTCTTCCTCTTAATTTTCTATTCTTCTTCGTCTTCGTCTTTTTCTTCTTTCTTCATCTTCCTCTTCTTTTCTTCTTCTTCTTCTTCTTCTTCTTCTTTGTTTTCTCCTTCTTCCTCATCATCTTCTTATTCTTCTTCTTCTTCTTCTACTTCTTCTTCCTCTTCCTCTACTTCTTCTTCTTCTTCTTCTTTGCCTTCTTTTTATTCTTATTCTTCTTCTTCTTTTCCTTCTTTTTCGTTCTTCTTCTTCTTCTTCTCCTTATTCTTCTTCACCTTCTTCACCTTTTTCTTCAACATTACCATCATCATCATCATCATCTTCTTCTTCTTCTTCTTCTTTCTTCGTCTTCTTCTTTTCTTCTTCTTTCTTTTTCTACTGTTACTTCATCCTCTTAAAACTTCTTCTTCTTCTTGTCTGCTTCTTCTTCTTTTTCATCTTCTTCTTCTACATCTTCATTTTCTTATTCTTATTCTACTTCTTGTTCGGCTTCTTCTTCTTCATCATCTTCTTCTTCTTTTTCTTCTTGTTCTTCTTCTCCTCCTTGGACTTCTTCTTCTTCTTCATCATCTTATTCTTCCTCTTCTTCTACTTCTTCTTCATCTTCTTTTTCTTCTTCTTCTTCTTCTTATTCTTCTATTTCTTCTTTTTCTTCTCCTTCTTCTTCTTCTTCTTCTTCTTCTTCATCTTCTTCTTCTTCTTCTTCTTCTTCCTATTCTTCTTCTACTTCTTCTTCTTCTTCTCCATTTT
>JAIUJO010001540.1:55000-67500 GCA_023846275.1 Vanilla planifolia
TTCTTCTTCTTTGTCTTCTTCTTCTTCTTCTTCATCTTCTTCTTGGTGTTCTTCTTCTTCCTCTTCCTCATGGTCTTCCTCTTCTTAATCTTCTTCTTATTCTTCTTATTCAACTTCCTTTCAATCATATTCTTCTACTTTGTCTTCTCCTTCTTCTTCTGCTTTTTCGTGTTCATCGTCTTCCATTTCTTCATCTTCTACTTTGTGTTCTTCTTCTTCTTCTTCTTGTTCTTCTTATCTTTCTTGTTCTTTTTCATTTTCTCCATCATCTTCCTTTTCTTCTTCTTCTTCTTCTTCTTCATCTTGTCTCCTTCGTCTTCTTCTTCATCTTCTTCTTCTTCTTCATCTTCTTTTGCTTCTTTCTCTTTTTGTTCTTCTTCTTATTCTTCTTCTTCTTCTTCTTCTTCTTCTTCTTCTTTTTCTTCTTCTTCCTCTTCTTCTACTTCTTCTATAGTTTCTTCTTCTTCATCATCTTCTTCTTCTTCTTCTTTTTCTTCTTCATCTTCTGCTTCTTCTTCTTCATCTTCTCTCTCTTTTTCTTCTTCTCCAATTTCTTCGTCTTCTTTGTCTTCATCATCTTCTTCTTCTTCTTCAACTTTTTCTTCTTATTCTTCTTCTTCTTGAACTTATTCTTCTTCTTCTTCTTCTTCTTCTTCTTATGTTTCTTTTTTGCTTTGTTCTACTTGTTCTTTATCTTCTTCTTCTTCATCAGTTTCTTCTTCTTCTTCTT
The DNA here is from genome assembly GCA_023846275.1 of Vanilla planifolia. Classification (NCBI taxonomy): domain Eukaryota; kingdom Viridiplantae; phylum Streptophyta; class Magnoliopsida; order Asparagales; family Orchidaceae; genus Vanilla; species Vanilla planifolia. Next base: position 55,731 of record JAIUJO010001540.1, read on the forward strand.
CTTCTTCTTGTTCATTTTCTACTTTGTCATCTTCTTTTTGTTGTTGTTCTTCTTCTTCTCTTTCTTTTTCTTCTTCTTCTTCTTCTTCTTCTTCTTCTTCCTATTCTTTGTCTTCTTCACCTTCAACTTCATCTTCTACTTCTTTTTCTTCTTCTTCTTCTTCTTTGAGTTCTTTCTCTTCTTCTTTTTCTTCTTCTTCTTCTTTTTCTTCTTCTTCATCTTCTTCTTCTACATCTTCTTCTTCATTTACTTCTTCTTTTTCATCTTCTTATTCTTCTTCTTATTCTTCATATTCTTCTTCTTCTTCTTCCTCCTCTTTTTCTTCATCTTTTTCTACTTCTTGTTCTTCTTCCTCTAATTCCCCTTCTTTTACTTCTTCCTCTTCTTCTTCTTCTACCTTTCCTTCTTCTTCTCCTCCTCATTCTACTTCGTCTTCTTCTTCGTCTTCTCCTTCTTCGTATTCTTCTTCATCTTTTTCTTCTTCTTCTTCTTCTTTGTCTTCTTAATCACCTTCTTCTTCTTCATCTTCATCATCATCTTCTTCTTCTTCTTCTTCTTCTTCTTCGACTTCTTTTGCTGCTTCTTTTTCTTCTTCTTCTTCTTCTTCTCCTTCATCTATTGCTTCTACTTATTATTTTTCATTTTATTCTTCTTCTTCTTCTTCTTCTTCATCTTTTGGTTCTACTTCTTCTTCTTCTCCTTCTTTTTCTTTGCCTTTTTGTTGTTGTTGTTGTTCTTCTTCTTCTTCTTGTAATTCTCCTTCTTCTTCTTGTTCTTCTTATTCTTCATCTTGTTGTTGTTTTTTTGTTGTTGTTTTTTCTTCTTCTTCTATTTCTTCTTCTTCTTCTTTGCCTTCTTCTTCTTCTTCTTTTCTTCTTCTTTTTCTTCATCTTTTTTTTTCTTCTTCTTCTTCATCTTCTTCTTTTTCAACTTCATCTACTTCTTCTTCGTCTTCCACTTCTTCTTTGCCTTCTTCATCTTCTTCCTCTTTTTCTTCTCCTTTCTCTCCTTCATCTTCTTATCCATCTTCATTTTCTTCCTCTTCCTTTTCTTCTTCTTTTTCCTTATCTTCTTTTTCTTCTTTTTTTATTCTTCTTCTTCTTCATCATCTTCTTATTCTTCTTCTCCTTCATCTTCTCTTTCCTCTTCTTCTACTACTTCTTATTCTTCTTCTTCTTCTTTGTCTTCTTCTACTTCGAATACTTCTTTTTCAACTTGTTCTTTTTTTCTTTTTTTTCTTCTTCTTCTTCTTCTTCTTATTCTTCTTCATCATCTTCTTCTTCTTCTTCCTGTTCTTGTTGTCCTTCTTCCTTTACTTCTTCTTCTTCTACATCTTGTACCACTACTTCTTCTTCATCATCATCTTCTTCTTCTTCTTCAACTACTTCTTCTTCCTCTTCTTCTTCTACTTCTTCTTTGTATTCTGCTTCTTCTTCTTCTTCTTCTACTTCATTTTCTTCTTCATCTTATTGTTCATCTTCTTTTTCCTTTTCATCTTCATCTACTTTTTCCTCTTTTTCTTCTTTTTCTTCTTCTTCTTCATCATCTTCTTCTTCTTCTTCTTCTACTTCGTCTTCTTCCACTTCCACTTCTTCATCTTCTTTTTCATCTTCTTCTTCTTCTCTGTCTTCTTCTTCTTCTTCTTCTTTGTTTTCTACTCTTCTTTGTCTTCTTCTTTTTCTCCTCAATCTTCTTGTTCTTCTTCGTCATCTTCTCTGTCTCCATTTTCTTCTTCTTCTTCATCAACTTCTTATTCTTATTCTTCTTCTTCGTCTTCTTCTTCTTTTTCTTGTTCATCTTCTTCTTCTCCAACTTCTTCTTGTTCTTGTTCTTCTTCTTCTTGTATCTATTCTTCTTCTTCTTTTTCTTCTTCATCATCTTCTTCTTGTTCATCTTGTTTTTCTTCTTATTCTTCTTGTTCTTTGTCCTCTTCCTCTTCCATTTCTTAATCTTCTTCTTCATCTTCTTCTTCTTCTTCTTCTTCTTCTTCTTCATTTTCTTCTTCTTCTTCTTTTTTATCTTTCTCTTCTTCTTCTTATTCTCCTTCTTCTTCTCCTTCTTCTTCTTTGTGTTCTCCTTCTTCTTAGTCTTCTTCTTCCTCTTCTTCTTTTTCCTCTTCTTCTTCTTCTTCTTCTTCTTCTTGTTCTTCTTCATTTACTTCTTATTCTATTTCTTCCACTTCCCCACTTCTTCTTCTTCTTCTTCTTCTTCTTCTTCTTCGTCTTCTTCTTCTTCTTTGTCTTCTTTTACTTCTTCCTCTTTTTCTTATTTTTTCCTTCTTTTTCTTCTTCTTTTTCTTCCTCTTATTCTTCTTCTTCCTCTTTCTCTTCCTTTTCATCTTCTTCGTCTCCATCTTCATCTTCTTCTTCTTCTTCTTCTTCTTCTTCTTCTTGTTCTTCTTCTTCTTCTTCCTCTTCTTCTTCTTCTTCTTCTTCTTCTTCTTCTTCTTCTTTTTCTTCTTCTTTTTCTGTTTTGTGGTCTTCTTCTTCGCCTTCTTCTTCTTCTTCTTCTTTTTACTTTTGCTCTTCTCCTACTTCTTTTTCATCTACTACTTCTTCTTCATCTTCTTCTTCTACTTCTTCTTCTTCTTCTTTTTCTTCTTATTCTTCTTATTGTTCTTCTTCTTCTTCTTATTCTTGTACTTCTTCTTCTGCTTCTTCTTCGTTTTTTTCTTCTTTTTTTTCTTCTTCTTCTTCTTTTTCTTCTTCTTCTTCTTCTTCTTCTTTAATTTCTCCTTCTTCTTCATCGTCATCATCTTCTTCTTCTTCTTCATTTTCTTTTTCTTCCACTTCTTCATCTTCTTTATCTTCATCTTCTTCTTCTTCTTCTTTGCCTTCTTCTTCTTCATTTTCTTCTTCTTCTTCTTCTTCTTCTTTCTCGTCTTGTTCTTTTTCTTCTTCATCTTCTTCTTCTTCATCTTCTTCTTCATCTTCTTTTTCATCTATCTTCTTTTTCTTTTTTTTCTTCTTTTCTTCTTCTTCTTTTTCATCATCATCATTATCATCTTCTTCTTCTACTTGTTCTACTTCTTCTTCTTCTTCTTCTTCTGCTTCATCTATTCCTTCTTCTTCTTCTTCTACTTCTTCTTCTTCTTCTTCTACTTCTTCTTCTTCTTTTTCTTCATCTTCTTCTTTTTCTTCTACTTCTCCTTCTTCTTCTCCTTCATCCATTCTTTCTTCCTCATATTATTTTTCTTCTTCTTCTTCTTCTTCTACTTCTTCTGCTTCTTCTTCTTATTCTTCTTCCTTTTCTTCTACTTCTTCTTCTTCTTCTTCTTCTTCCATCATCTTCTTCTTATCCTTTGTCTTCTTCATCTTCATCATCTTCTTCTTCTTCTTCATTGTCTTCTCCTTCTTCTTCCTCTTCGTTTTCATTTTCTTCTTCTTCTGCTTCTTCTTCTTCTTCTTCTACTTCTTCTTCTTCTTCTTCTTCTTCTTCTTCTAATTTTCTCTTCTCCTTCCCTTTCTTCTTTCTTCTTCTTCATCTTCTCCTTCTTCTTCTTGATCTTCTTCTTCAACTACTCATTCTTGTTCCTATTCTTCTTACTCTTCTTCCTTTTCTTCTTCTTCTTCTTCTTCTTCTTCTTTGTCATTTTCTTCTTCGTCATTTTCTTCTTCATCTTTTTTTCTTCTTTTTCTTATTCTTTTTCTTCCTTCAAATCTTACTTATGCTTCTTCTTCTTCATCTACTTCTTTTGATATTCTTCTACTTCTTTTTCTTCATTTTTTTCTTCTTTTTCTCTTTCTTCTTCTATTTCTTCTTCTTCTACTTCTTCTTCTTCTACTACTTCTTCATCATCATCATCATCTTCTTCTTCTTCTTCTTCTTCTTGGTCTTCTTCTTCTTCTTCTTCATCTTCATCTTCTTCTTCTTCTTCATCATCTTCTTCTTGTTCTTGTTCTTCTACTTCTTTTTCTTCTACTTATTCTTCTTCTTCTTTTTCTTCTTCTTCTTCTTCATCTTCTTCATCTTCTTTTTCTTATTCTTTTTCTTCTTCTTATTTTTATTTATCTATTACTTATTATTTTTCTTCTTCTTTTCTTATTCTTCTTCTTGTACTACTTTTTCTTCTTTTTCTTCTTCTTCTTCTTCTTCTTCTTCTTCTTATTATTACGCTTAATCTTCTTCTTCTTCTTCTTCTTCTTATTGTTGTTGTTGTTGTTGTTATTTTTCTTCTTCTTTTGCTTCTTCTTCTTTTTCTTCTTCTTCTTCTTCTTTTTCTTCTTCTTCTTCTTCTTTTTCTTCTTCTTCTTCTACTTGTTTGTTTTCTTCTACTTCTTCTTTTTCTTCCTCTTCTATTTTTCGTCATCATCTTCTTCTTCTACTTCTTCTTCTGCTACTTCTACTTCTCTTCATCTTCTTCTTCTTCTTCTTCTTCTTTTGATTCTTCTTCTTCCTCCTCCTCCTCTTCTTGTTCTTCTTCTCCTTCTGCTTCTTCTACTTCTTCTTCTTCATCTTCCTCTTCTTTGCCTTCTTTTTCTTCTTCTTCTTCTTCTTTGCCTTCTTTTTCTTCTTCTTCTTCTTGTTCTTCTTCTTTGTTTCTTCTTCTTCTTCTTCTTCTTCTTCTTTTTCATCATCTTCTTCTTCTTCTTTTTCTTCTCTGTCTTCCACTTCTTCATTGTCTTCTTCTTCTTCTTCTTCTTATATTTCATCATCTTCTTCTTCTTCTTCTTCTTCGCCTTCTTCTTCATCTTCTTCTTTGTCTTCTTCTTCTTCTATTCTTGTTCTTCTTCTTATTTTTCTTCTTGTTCTTCTTTGACTTCTTCTTCTTTGTCTTCTTCGTTGTACTTTTCTTCTTCATCTTCTTTTTCCTCTTCTTCTTCTACTTTTTCTTCATCATCATCTTCTTCTTCTGCTACTACTACTACTTCTTCTTCTTCTTCTTCTTTTGCTTCTTATTAATCTCCTACTTCTTTTTCTTCTTCTTTTTCTTCTTCTTCTTCGTTTTCTTTTATTACTTCTTCTTCTTCTACTACTTCTTCCTCTTCCTCTTCTTCTTCCTTTTCTTTGTTTTCTTCTTTTTCTTCTTCTTCTTCTTTCACTGCTTCTTCTTCTTCTTCTACCTCTTTGTCTTCTTCTTCTATTTCAGCTTTTTCATCTTCTTGTTCTGCTTCTTCTTCTTCCTGATCTTCCTTTTCTTGTTCTTCTTATTCTACTAGTGCTTCTTGATCATTTTCTTCTTTCTCCTCTTCTTCTTCTTCTTTTCATTCTTCTTCTTCTTCTTCTTGATCTTATTCATCTTCCATCTCTTCTTCTTTTTCTTCTCTACTTCTTCCTCTTCTTGTGCTTGTCCTTCTTCATCATCTACTTCTTCTTCGTCTTCAACTACTTCAACTACTTCTTTTTCTTCTTCATCATCATCTTCTTCTTTTTCTTCTTCTTTTACTTCTTCTTCTTCTTCTTCTTCCCCTTCAACTTCTTTGTATTCTTTTTCGTCTTCTTCTTCTTTCCCTTTGCCTTTTTCTTCTTCTTCTTAATTTTCATATTCTTTTTCATCTTCGTGGTCTTCTTCTCCTTTTTCTTCTTCTTGTACTTCTTATACTACTTCTTTTTCTTCTTCTTCTTCTTTTTTTCCTTGTACTTCTTTTTTGCCATCTTTTTATTCTTATCGTTCTTCTTCTTCTTCTTCTTCTTGTCCTACTTCTTCATTGTCTTCTTCCTTTTCTTCCTATTTTTCTTCTTCCTTTTCTTCTTCTTCTTCTTCTTCTTCTTCTCCTTCTCCTTCTCCTTCTTCTTCTTCTTCATTTTCTTTTTCACCTTTTTCATATTCTTCTTCTTCTTATTCTTCTTAGTTTTCTTCTCTTTTTTTTTCTTCTTCTTCTTCGTTTTGTTCGTTGTCTTCTTCTTCTTCTATTACTACTACTAAAACTTTGCCTTCTTATAAATCTCCTTCTTCTTCATGTTCTTCTTCAGCTTCTTCTTCTTCCTCTTCTTTTGGTTCTTCTTCTTCTTCTTCTTCTTCTTCTTCTTCTTCTTCTTCTTTTTATTCATCTTCATTTTCTTACCCTTGTTCTACTACTTCTTCTTCTTATTCTCCTCCTTCGTATTCTTATTCTTCTTCTTCTTATTCTACTTCTAATTCATCTTCTTCTTCTTACACTTCTTCTGCATCTTGTTCCTCTTCCTCTTCTTCTTCTTCCTATTCTTCCTCATGTTCAACTTTTTCAAGTTCTTCTGCTTCATCAAGTTCTTTCACTTCTTCTTCTTCTTCTTTTCTTGCTTATCTTCTTCTTCTTCTTCTTTTTCTACTTCTTCTTCTACTTCTTCTTCTTCTTGTTCTTCTTCTTCCACTTATTCTTCTTCTTCTGCTTCTTCTTCTTCATCATCTACTTGTTCTTCTTCCTCTTCTTTTTCTTCTTTTTCTTCATCTTCTTCTTCTTCTTCTTCTTCTTCTTTGCCTTGTTCTTATTCTTCTTCTTCTACTTATACTTCTTCTTCTTCTTCTTCCTTTTCTTCTTCTTCTTCTTCTTCTTTTTCTTCTACTTCCTTTTCTTCTTCTTCTTCTTCTTCTTCTCCTTCTTCTTTTTCCTCTTCTCCTTCTTCTTCTACTTTGTGTTCTACATCTTCTTCTTCTTCTTCTTCTTCTTCTTCTTTTTCTCTTCTTCGTCTTCTTCTTCATCTTCTTCTTCTTCTACTTCTACTCCTTCAACTTCTTCTAATTTTTCTTCTTCTTCTTCTTCCTCTTCTTCATCATCTTCTTCTTCTTCTTCTTCTTCGCCTTCTTCTTCTTCTTCTTTGTCTTCTACTTCTTCTCCATATTAATATTACTCTTATTTTTCTTCTTTATCTTCTTATTCTTATTCTTTATCTTCTTCTTCTTATTCTTCCACCACATCTTTTTCATCTTCTTCTTCTTCTTCTTCTTCGTCTTCTTCTTCTTCTTCTTCTCCTCCTCCACCTCCTGTTCTTCCTTGTCTTTTGTCTCTTTTTTCTACTTTTTCTTCTTCTTCTTCAACTTCTTATTCTTCTTCTTCTCCTTCTTCTTCTTTGTCTTCTACTCCTTCTTCTTCATCTTCTTCTTTTTCCTCATCTTCAACTTCCTCTTTTTGTCGTCTTCTTCTTTTTCTTCATCCTCTTCTTGTTCTTGTTCTCCTTCTTCTTCTTCTTCTTCTTCTACTACTTCTTCTTCTTTGTCTTCTTCTTCTTTATCATCTAATTCTTCTTCTTTTTCTTCATCTTCTTCTTGGTGTTCTTCTTCTTCATATTCCTCTTGCTCTTCCTCTTCTAAATCTTCTTCTTATTCTTCTTATTCATCTTCCTTTCCATCATCTTCTTCTTCTTTTTCTTCTCCTTCTTCTTCTGCTTCTTCATCTTCATCTTCTACTTTGTTTTCTTCTTCTTCTCCTTCTTTTTGTTCTTCTTCTTATCTATCTTGTTCTTCTTCTTCTTCTCCATCATCTTCCTCATCTTCTTCTTCTTCGTCTTTGTCTTCTTCTTCTTCTTCATCTTCATCTTGTCTCCTTCGTCTTCTACTTCATCTTCTTCTACTTCTTTCTCTTTTTCTTCTTCATCTACTTCTTTTTCTTCTTCTTCTTCTTTTTCTTCTTCTTATTCTTCTTTTTCTCCTTCTCATTCTTCTTCTTTTTCTTCCACTTCTTCTACTTCTTCTATAGTTTCTTCTTCTTTATCATCATCTTCTTCTTCTTCTTCATCATCTTCTTCTTCTTCTTCATCTTCTTTCTCTCTTTTTCTTCTTCTTCATCTTCTTCTTCTTTGTCTTCATCATCTTCTTCTTCAACTTTTTCTTCTTGTTCTTCTTCTTCTTGAACTTATTCTTCTTCTTATTTTTCTTTTTTGCCTTCTTCTACTTCTTTATAATCTTCTTCTTCTTTTGTTTCTTCTTCTTCTTCTTCTTCTTTTTCTTCTTCTTCTTCTTCTTCTCCTTCTTCTTCTTGTTCTTCTTGTACTTCTTCTTCTTCTTCTTCTTCTTCTTTTTCTTATTGTTCATTTTCTACTTTGTCGTCTTCTTCTTCTTCTTCTTCTTCTCTCCTTCTTTTTCTTCTTCGTCTTCATCTTCTTCTTCTTCTTCTTCTTATTCTTTGTCTTCTTCATCTTCAACTTCATCTTCTTCTTTGTTTTCTTCTTCTTCTTCTTCTTCTTCTTCTTTGAGTTCTTTCTATTCTTCTTTTTCTTCTTCTTCTTCTTCTTCTTATTTTCTTCTTCTTCTTCATCTTCTTCTTCTACTATATCTTCTTCTTCATTTACTTCTTCTCTTTCATCTTCTTATTCTTCTTCTTATTCTTCATATTCTTCTTCTTCTTCTTCTTCTTCTTCCTCCTCCTCCTCCTCTTTTTCTTTATCTTTTTCTTCTTCCTATTTTTCTTCCTCTTCTTCCCCTTCTTCTACTTCTTCTTCTTCTTTTCTTCTTCATCTTCTTCTACCTTTCCTTCTCCTTCTCCTCCTCCTCTTTCTACTTCTTCTTCTTCATTCTTCTTCATCTTGTTCTTCTTCTTCTTCTTCTTCTTCTTCTTCTTCTTTGTCTTCTTTATTTCCTTCTTCTTCTTCATCTTCATCTTCATCTTCTTCTTCTTCTTGGTCTTTTTTCTCTTCTTCTTCTTCTTATTCTTCTTCTTCATCTTCTTCTTCTTGTTCTTCTACTTCTTTTGCTTCTTCTTTTTCTCTTCTTCTTCTTCTTCTCCTTCATCTATTCCTTCTTCTTCTTATTATTTTTAAATCTATTCTTCTTCTTCTTCTTCTTCTTCTTCTTCTTCTTTTGGTTCTACTTCTTCTTCTTCTTCTTTTGCTTCGCCTTTTTGTTGTTGTTGTTGTTGTTCTTCTTCTTCTTCTTCTACGTCTTGTTGTTGTTGTTTTTACTTCTTCTTTGCCTTGTTCTTCTTCTTCATGTTCGTTTTCTTCTTCTTCTACTTCTTCTTTTTCATCTTCTTTTTCATCTTCTTTTTCTTCTTCTTCTTCATCTTCTTCTTCTTTTTCATCTTCATTTTCTTCTTCATCGTCTTCTACTTCTTCTTCGCCTTCTTCAACTTCTTCTTCATCTTCTTCCTCTTTTTCTTCTCCTTTCTCTCCTTCATCTTCTTCTCCATCTTCTTCAGTTTCTTCCTCTTCTTTTTCTTCTATTTTTTCCTTATCTTCTTTTTCTTCTTTTTTTATTCTTCTTCTTCTTCATCATCTTCTTATTTTTCTTCTCCTTCTTCTTCTTTTTCCTCTTCTTCTACTACTTCTTATTCTTATTCTTCTTCTTTCTCTTCTTCTTCTTCAAATACTTCTTATTCAACTTCTTTTTTCTTCTTTGTTTTCTTCTTCTTCTTCTTATTATTATTATTATTATTCTTCCTCAGCTTCTTCTTCTTCTTACTCTTCTTGTTGTCCTTCTTCCTATACTTCTTCTTCTTCTACATCTTGTACCACTACTTCTTCTTCATCATCATCATCTTCTTCTTCTTCAACTACTTCTTCTTTCTCATCTTCTTCTTCTTCTTCTTCATTTTCTACATCTTATTGTTCATCTACTTTTTCCTCTTCTTCTTCGTCTACTTTTTGTTCTTTTTCTTCTTTTTCTTCTTCTTCATCATCATCATCATCTTCTTCTTCTTCTTCTTCTTCTTCGTCTTCTTCCACTTCCACTTCTTTATCTTGTTTTTTATCTTCTTCTTCTTCTCTGTCTTCTTCTTCTTCTTTGTTTTCTTCTTCTTCTTTGTCTTCTTCTTCTTCTTCTCCTTCTTTTTGTTCTTCTTCTTCTTCTTCTTCTTTGTCTCCATCTTCTTCTTCTTCTTCATCAACATCTCCTTATTGTTAGTCTTCTTCTTCGTCTTCTTCTTCTTCTTCTTCATCTTCTTCTTCTCCAACTTCTTCTTCTTGTTCTTGCTCTTCTTCTTCTTCTTGTATCTATTCTTCTTCTTCTTTTTCTTCTTCATCATCTTCTTCTTCTTCAACTTGTTTTTCTTCTTATTCATCTTCTTCTTTGTCTACTTCCTTTTCCATTTCTTAATCTTCTTCTTCGTCTTCTTCGTCTTCTTCTTCTTCTTCTTCTTCATTTTCTTCCTCTTCTTCTTTTTTATCTTCCTCTACTTCTTCTTCTTCGTCTTCTTCTTCTTCTTCTTCTTTATCTTCTCCTTCTCCTTAGTCTTCTTCTTCCTCTTCTTCTTCTTCTTCTTCTTCTTTGTTTACTTCTTGTTCTTTTTCTTCTACTTCCCCCTCTTCTTCTTCTTGTTCTTCATCTTCTTGTTCTTCTTCTTCTTCTTCTTTTCTTCTTCTTTGTCTTCTTTGACTTCTTCCTCTTTTTTTTCTTTTTTCCTTCTTTTTCTTCTTCTTGTTCTTCCTCTTCTTCTTCTTCTTCTTCTTCTTTCTCTTCTACTTCTTTTTCTTCTTCTTCTTCTTCTTCTTCTGCTTCTTCTTCTTCTTCTTCTTCTTCTTTTTCTTCATCTTCTTCTTCTTCTTGTTTTCATTCTTCTTCTTCTTCATTTTTTTCTTCTTCTACTTCCTCTTCTTCTTTGCCATCTTTTTATTCTTATTCTTCTTCTTCTTATGCTTCTTCTTCTTCTCCTCCTACTTCTTCATTGTCTTTCTTCCTTTTCTTCTTGTTTTTCTTCTTCCTTTTCTTCCTCTTCTTGTTGTTCTTCTTCTTCTCCTTCTTCTTCTTCTTCATTTTCTTCTTCTCCTTTTTCTTATTCTTCTTCTCCTTATTCTTCTTATTTTTCTTCTCTTTTTTCTTCTTCTTCTTCTTCTTTTACTTCTTCTTCTTCTTTTACTTCTTCTTCTTCTTCTTCTTCTTCTTCTTCGTTTTCTTCGTTGTCTTCTTCTTCTACTTCTTCTACTAGTACTACAACTTTGCCTTCTTCTAAATCTCTTTCTTTTCATGTTCTCTTCATCTGCTTCTTCTTCTTCTTCTTTTGGTTCTTCTTCTTCTTCTTCATCATCTTCTTCTTTTTATTCATCTTCATTTTCTTACTCTTGTTCTACTGTTTCTTCTTCTTATTCTCAACATTCGTATCCTTATTCTTCTTCTTGTTATTCTTCTTCTAATTCATCTTCTTCTTGTTCCTCTTCCTCTTCTTCTTCTTCTTCTTCTTCTTCCTAATGTTCTACTTCTTCAAGTATTTCTGCTTCTTCAAGTTTTTCTACTTCTTATTCTTCTTTTCTTGCTTATCTTCTTCTTCTTCTTCTTCTTCGTGGACTTCTTCATCTGCTTCTTCTTCTTCTTCTTCTTTTTACTTTTGCTCTTCTCCCACTTCTTTTTCAACTTCTACTTCTTCTTCTTCAACTTCTTCTTAAATTTCTTATTCTTCATCTACTTCTTTTTAATCTTCTTCTTCTACTTCTTCTTCTTCTTCTTTTTCTTCATATTTTTCTTCTTCTTCTTCTTCTTCTTGTACTTCTTCTTCTACTTTTTCTTCATTTTCTTCTTTTTTTTCTTCTTCTTCTTCTTTTTCTTCTTCTTCTTCTTCTTCTTTATGTTCTTCTTCTTCTTCATCGTCATCATCTTCTTCTTCTTCTTCATTTTCTTTTTCTTCCCCTTCTTCATCTTCTTTATCTTCATCTTTTTCTTCTTCTTCTTTGCCTTCTTCTTCTTCTTCTTCTTTGCCTTCTTCTTCTTCTTCATTTTCTTCTTCTTCTTCTTCTTCTTCTTTGCCTTCTTCTTCTTCTTCTTCTTCTTCTTTCTCTACATGTTATTTTTCTTCTTCTTCTTCCTCTTCTTCATCTTCTTTTTCATCTATCTTCTTTTTCTTCTTATTCTTCTTCTTGCTTTTCTTCTTCTTCTTCTTCATCTATTCCTTCTTCTTCCTCTTCTACTTCTTCTTCTTCTGCTTCTTCT
>JAIUJO010001540.1:70000-80000 GCA_023846275.1 Vanilla planifolia
TTCTTCTTCATTTTCTTCTTCATCTTATTGTTCATCTTCGTTTTTCTCTCTTTCCTCTTCTACTACTTTTTCTCCTTTTTCTTCTTCTTCTTTATCATCATCATCTTCTTCTTCTTCTTCATCTACTTTGTCTTCTTCCACTTCCACTTCTTCATCTTCTTTTTCGTCTTCTTCTTCTTCTCTGTCTTTTTCTTTTTCTTCTTCTTTGTTTTCTTCTCCTTCTTCTTGTTCTTCTTCTTCTTTTTCTTCTTCTTCTTCTTATTCTTCAACTACTTTTTCTTCCTTTTCTTCTTCTTCTTCTTCTTCTTCTTCTTTGTCTTCTTCTTCTTCTTCTTCCTCTTCGTCTTCTTCTTCTTCCTCTATTTCTTCCTCGTCTTCTTCTTGTTTGTCTTCTGCTTTTTCCAATTATTATTATTATCATTATTATCATTATTCTTTATCTTCTTCTTCTTATTCTTCTTCTTCTTATTCTTCATCTTCTTCTTCTCCTTATTCTTCATCTTCTTCTTCTTCTTCATCATCAACTTCATCATCATCATCATCTTCTTCTTCTTCTTCTTCTTTTTCTTCTATTTCTTCTTCTTCATCTTCTTCTTCTTCATTTTCTTCCTCTTTTTCTTTTTCTTCTTCTACATTATCTTCATTTACTTCTTCTCGGTCTTCTCCTTCTTTTTGTACATCTTTTTCTTCTTCTGCATCTTATCTTCAATTTCTTCTTTTTCATCGTCTTCCTTTTCTTCATCTTCTACTTCTTTGTGTTCTTCTTCTTCTTCTTCTTCTTCTTCTCTGTCCTGTTCTTCTTCTTCTTCTTCTTCTTTGTGTTCTTCTTCTTCTTCTTCTTCTTCATCCTATCCCCATTGTCGTCTTCTTTATCTTCTTCTTCTTCATCTTCTTCTCCTTATTCCACTTTTTCTTCTTCTTCTTCTTCTTCTTTTGTTTATTATTTTTCTATTTCTTCTACTTATACATCTTCTTCTCCTTCTTATTATTCTTCTTCTTCTTCCACTTCTTCTACTTCTTCTTCTACTTCTTCTTCTTCATCTTCTTCTTTTTCTTCTTCTTCTTCATCTTCTTCATCATCTTATTCATCATCTTCTTCTTCATCTTCTTCTTAGACTTCTTCTTCATCATTTCTTCCTCTTCTTCCTCTTCTTCTTCTTCTTCTTCTTCTTCTTCTTTTTCTACTTTTTCTTCTTGTTCTTCTTCTTCTTCTTCTTTTTCTACTTTTTCTTCTTGTTCTTCTTCTTCTTGTTGTTTTTCTCCTTCTTCTTCTTCTTCTTCTTTTTCTTCTTCTCCTTATATTTCTTTTTGGCCATCATTTACTTCTTCATTATCATCTTCTTCTTCATCATCATCATCATCATCATCATCATCATCATCATCATCATCATCATCTTCTTCTTCTTCTTCTTCTACATCTTCTTCTTCTTCTTCTTCTTGTACTTCTTCTTCTTCTTCTTCTTCTTCTTCTTCTCCACCTTCTTCTTCGTCTTATTCTTCTTCTTCTTCTTCTTCTTTTGCTTCTTCATCTTCTTCTTCTTCTTCCTCTTCTTTTTCTCCTTTTTCTTCCTATTCTTTGTCTTCTTGATCTTCAACTTCATCATCTTCTTCTTTGTTTTCTTCTTCTTCTTCTTCTTCTTCTTCTTCTTCTAGTTCTTTCTCTTCTTCTTCTTCTTCCTCTTTTTCTTCTTCTTCTTCAACTTGTTCTTCCACTTCTTCTTTTTCATAAATTTCTTCTTTATCATCTTCTAATTCTTCTTCTTATTCTTCATATTCTCCTTCTTCACCTTCTTCTTCGTCTTCGTCTTCTTCTTCTTCTTCTTCTTCAACTTTTTCTTCTACCTCCTCTTTTTCTTCTTTTTCTTCTTCTTCTTCCCCTTCTTCTTCTTCTTCTTCTTCTTCCACTTCTTCCCCTTCTTCTCCTTCTTCTTCCTCTTCTTTTATTCTTCTTCTTCTTCTTCTTCCATCTTCTCCTCCTCCTCCTCCTCCTTCTTCTTCTTCTTCTTCTTCTCCTTCTTCTTATTCTTATTCTTATTCTTCTCCTTCTTCCCATTCTTCTTCATCTTCTTCTTTGTCCTCTTGATTGTCTTCTTCTTCATCGTCATCATCTTCTTCTTCTTCTTCTTTTCCTTCTTCTTTTTGGTCTTCTTCCTCTTCTTCTTCTTTTTCTTCATCATCTTCTTCTTCTTCTTCTTATGTTTCTATTGCTACTTCTTCTTCTTCTTCTTCTTCCTCTCCTTCTTCTCCTTCATCTATTTATTCTTCAACTTATTATTTTTTCAAATTCTTGTTGTTGTTCTTCTTCTTCTTCTTCTTCTTCTTCTTCGCCTTCTTGTTGTTGTTGTTGTTGTTGTTGTTCTTCTTCTTCTTCTTCTTCTTCTTCTTCTAATTCTTCTTCTTCTTCTTCTTCTTCTTCTTCTTCTTCTGCTTCTTCATCGCCATGTTGTTGTTTTTGATGTTGTTGTTTTTTTTCTTATTATACTTCTTCTTCTTATTTTTCTTCTTCTTCTTCTTCTTGTTCATTTTGTTCTTCTTCTTCTTTTTTTCTACTTCTTTTTCTTCATGATCATCTTCCTCTTCTTCTACTTTTTCATCTTCCACTTCTTCTTCGTCTTCTTCTTCTTCTTCTTTTCCTTCTTCTCCTTCTTCTTCTTCCTCTCCTCCATCTTATTCATTTTCATCCCCTTCTTTTTCTTCTTCTTTTTCCTCTTCTTTTTCTTACTTTTTTATTCTTCTTCTTATATTACTTCTTATTCTTCTTCTACTTCTTCTTTTTCTTCTTCTTTCGCTACTTCTTCTTCTTCTTCTTCTTCTTCTTCCTCCTCCTCCTCCTCCTCTTCTTATTCTACTAATACTTATTTTTCAACTTCTTTGTTCTTCATTGTTTTCTTCTTCTCCTTCTTCCACTTTTTCTTTTTCTTCTTCTTCTTCTTCTTCATCTTCTACTTCTTCTTCGTTGTTGTTGTTGTTCTTCTTCTTCTTCTACATCTTGTGCTACTACTTCTTCATCTTCTCCTTCTTCTTCTTCAACTTCTTCTTCCTCCTCTTTTCTTCTTCTTTTTTGTGTTCTTCTTCTTCTTATTATTTTTCTTCTTCTTCTTGTTCTTCTTCCTCATCCTCTTCTTCTTCTTCTTCTTCATCTTCTTTTTCTTTTGCTTCTTCTTCCTCTTCTTCTTGTTCTTTGTCTTCTTTCACTTCCACTTCTTCATCTTCTTCTTTATCATCATCTTCTTCTTCTTCTTTGTCTTCTTTTTCTTCTTCTTCTTCTTCTTTGTCTTCTTCTTATTCTTCCTCTTCTCCTTCTTCTTCTTTGTCTTCTTCTTCTTCTTTGTCTTCTTCTTCCTCTTCTTCTTCTTCTTCTTAAACTTCTTCTTCTTCTTCTTCTTCTAAATCTTTGTCTTATTCTTATACTTCTTCTTCGTCTTCTTCTTCTTCATCTTCTTCTTCATCTTCTTCTTCTTCTTCTTCTTCGTCTTCTTCGAGTTCTTTCTCTTTTTCTTCTTCTTCTTCTTCTTCCTTTCCTTCTTCATCTCCTCCTCCCCCTTCTTCTTCTTCTTTTTCGTCTACTCCTTCATCGTTTTGTCCTTCTTTTTCTTCTTCTTCTTCTTTTTTTCTTCTTCTTCTTCTTACTACTCTTGGTCCTCTTCTTTATCTTCTTCTTCTACTTCTTCTTTATCATCTTCTTCTTCTTCTTCTCCTTCTTCTTCTTCTTCTTCTATCTTCTTCTTCTTCATCATTTTCATCTTCTTCTTCTTCTTCTTCTTCTTCTTATTCTTATTCTTCTGTTTATTCATTATCTTCTCATTCCTCTTCTTCTTCTTCCTCTTCTCCTTCTTCTTCTTCTTCTTCTTCTTTTATTTCTTCTTCTTTTTCTACTCCTTCTACTTCTTCTTCTTCTTCTTCTTCTTCTTCTTCCAGTTCTTCCACTTCTTCTTCTTCTTCTTCTTCTTCTTCAAACTCTTCTTTTTCTTCTTCTTCTTCCTCTTCTTCTTCTTCTTGGTCTTCTTCTTCTTCTTCTTCTTCTTCTTGTTCATCTTTTTATTGTTGTAGTTTTTCTTCCTCTTCTTCTTATTCTTCCACTTCTTCTTCTTCTTTTTCTTCTTCTTCTTGTTTTCTTTTTTCTTCTTCTTCTTCTACTTTTTCTTCTTCTTGTTCATTTTCTTGTTCTTGTTCTTTTTCTTCTGCTTCTTTTTCTTCATCTTTAGCATCTACCTCTTCTTCGTCTTTTTAATTTTCATCTACTACTTCTTCATCATCTTCTTCTTCTTCTTTATCTTCATCTACTTCTTCTTCTTCTTTTTCTTCTTCTTCTTCTTCTTATTCTTCTTCACCTTTTTTTTCTTCTTCTTCCACTTCTTCCTCTTCTTATTCTCCTTCTTCTTATTCTTCTAACACATGTTTTTCAATTTCTTCTTGTTCTTCCTCGTCTTTTTCTTCTTCTTCTTCTTCTTCTTCTACTTGTACTACTAAATATTCTTCGTCTTCTTCTTATTCTTCTTCAACTTCTTCTTCTTCTTCTTCTTCCTCTTCTCTGTCTTCTTCTTCTTCTTCTTCTTCTTCGTTTTCTTCTTCTTGTTTGTCTTCTTCTTCTTCTTCTCTTTCTTCTTGTTCTTCTTCTTCTTCTTTTGCTCTGTCTCCATCTTCTTCTTCTTCTTCATGAACTTCTTCTTATTCTTATTCTTCTTTTCGTCTTCTTCTTCTTCTTCTTCATCTTCTTCTTCTCCAACTTCTTGTTCTTGTTCTTGTTCTTTTTCTTCTTCATCTTCTTCTTCTTCATCATCTTGTTTTTCTTCTTATTCTTCTTCTTCTTTGTCTTCTTCCTCTACCATTTCTTAATCTTCTTCTTCTTCGTCTTCTTCTTCTTCTTCTTCTTCTTCATTTTCTTCTTCTTGTTCTTATTCTTCATCATCATCATCTTCTTCTTCTTCTTCTTTGTCTTCTTCTTCTTCATAGTCTTCTTCTTCCTCTTCTTCTTCTTCTTCTTCTTCTTCTTCACCTTCTTCTTCTTCTTCACCTTCTTCTTCTTCTTCTTCTTCATTTTCTTCTTCTCCTTTTTCTTACTCTTCTTCTCCTTAATCTTCTTACTTTTCGACTCTGATTTCTTCTTCTTCTTCTTTTACTTCTTCTTCTTCTTCTTCGTTTTCTTCATTTTTTTCTTCTTCTTGTTCTACTACCACTACAATTTTGCCTTCTTCTAAATCTTCTTCTTCTTCTTCTTCTTCTTCATCTTCTTCTTTTTCTTCTTCTTCTTCTTCGGCTTCTTTTTATTCAGCTTCATTTTCTTACTTTTTTTCTACTGCTTCTTCTTCTTATTCTCCTCCTTCGAATTCTTATTCTTCTTCTAATTCATCTTCTTCTTCTTGTACTTCTTCTTCTTCCTCCTCTTCCTCTTCTTCTTCTTCTTCTTCTTCCTTATGTTCTACTTCTTCAAGTTCTTCTACTTCGTCTAGTTCTTCTACTTCTTCTTCTTCTTCTTTTCTTGCTTATCTTCTTCTTCTTCTCCTTTTTCTTTTTCTTCTTCCTCTTCTTCTTCTTCTTGTTCTTTGGCTTCTTCTCCTTCTTTTATTCATTCTTCTTCTTCTTCTTCTTCTCCTCCACCTACTTCATCTTTATCTTCTTGTTGTTGTTGCTCTTCTTCGTGTTTTTTCTTCTTCATCTTCTTCTTCTTCTTCTTCTTCTACTTGTTCTTCTTCTTCTTCTTCTTCTTCTTCCTCCTCTTCTTCTTCTTCTTCTTCATCTACTCCTTCTTCTTCTTCTACTTCTTCTTCTACTTCTTCTTCTTCTTCTTCTGCTTCTTCTTCTTCTTTTTATTCATCTTCTTCTTTTTCTTCATCATCTTCTTCTTCTTCTTTTCCTTCTTGTTTTTCTTCTTCTTTTTCTTCTTCTACTTCCTTTTCTTCTTTGTCATCTTTTTATTCTTATTATTCTTCTTCTTCTACTTCTTCTTCGTCTTCTACTTCTTCTTTGCCTTCTTCTACTTCTTCTTCTTCATCTTCTTCTTCTTTTTCTTCTCCTTTCTCTCCTTCATCTTCTCCTCCATCTTCTTCATTTTCTTCCTCTTCTTTTTCTTGTTCTTTTTCCTTATCTTCTTTTTCTTCTCTTTTATTCTTCTTCTTCATCATCTTCTTATTCTTCTTCACCTTCTTCTTCTTTTTCCTCTTCTTCTACTACTTCTTATTCTTATTCTTCTTCTTCCTCTTCTTCTTCTTCTTCTAATACTTCTTTTTCAATTGCCTTTTTTTTCTTTGTTTTCTTCTTCATCTTCTTCTTCTTCTTCTTATTCTTCTTCCTCATCTTCTTCTTCTTCTTCCTCTTCTTGTTGTCCTTCTTCCTCTACTTCTTCTTCTTCTAACCACTACTTCTTCTTCATCATCATCTTCTTCTTCTTCTTCAACTACTTCTTCTTCCTTTTGTTCTTCTTCTTCTCTTCTTTGTGTTCTATTTCTTTTTCTTCTTCTTCTTCTTCTTCATTTTCTTTTTTTTTTTATTTTTCATTCTCTTTTTTCTCTTCTTCTTCTACTACTTTTTCTTGTTTTTCTTCATCATCATCATCATCATCATCATCATCATCTTCTTCTTCTTCTTCTTCTTCTACTTTGTCTTCTACAACTTCCACTTCTTCATCTTCTTCTTCTTCTCTATCTTCTTCTTCTTCTTCTTTGTTTTCTTCTTCTTCTTTGTCTTCTTCTTCTTATTCTTCTTCTTCTTCTTCTTCTTCTCTGTCTCCATCTTCTTCATTTTCATCAACTTCTTATTCTTATTCTTCTTTTTCGTCTCCGTCTTCTTCTTCTTAATCTTCTTCTTCTCCAACTTCTTCTTCTTGTTCTTCTTCTTCTTCTTCTCGTATCTATTCTTCTTCTTTTTCTTCTTCATCTTCCTCTTCTTCTTCATCTTTTTTTTCTTCTTATTCTTTTTCTTCTTAATTTCTTCTTCGTCTTCTTCTTCTTCTTCTTCTTCTTCTCCGTTTTCTTCTTCATTTTCTTCTTCTTCTTCTTCTTCTTCTTTTATCTTCCTCTTCTTCTTCTTATTCTCCTTCTTCTTCTTCTTCTTCTTCTTCTTCTTCTTCTTCTTTTTCTTCTTCTTCTTCTTAGTCTTCTTCTTCCTCTTCTTCTTCTTCCTCTTCTTCTTCTTCCTCTTCTTCTTCTTCTTCTTCTTCTTCTTCTTTTTCTTCTTATTCTTTTTCTTCTTCTTCCCCCTCTTCTTCTTCTTCATCTTGTTCTTCTTCTTCTTGGACATCTTCTACTTCTTCTTTTCTTCTTCTTTGTCTTCTTTGACTTCTTCCTCTTTTACGTCTTTTTTTCTTCTTTTTATTCTTCTAGTTCTTCCTCTTCATCTTCCTTTTCTTCTTCTTCGTCTTCTTCTTCTTCTTCTTCTTCTTCCTCTTCTCCTCCTTCACATTCTTTTTCTTTTTCTTCTTCTTCTACTTCTTTGTGGTCTTCTTCTTCGTCTTCTTCTTCTTCTTCTTTGTGGACTGTTTTATCTGCTTCTTCTTCTTCTTCTTTTTACTTTTGCTCTTCTCCTACTTCTTTTTCATCTACTACTTCTTCTCCAACTTCTTATACTTCTTACTCTTCATCCATTTCTTCATCTTCTTCTTCCACTTCTTCTTTTTCTTCTTCTTCTTCTTCCTCTTCTTCAACTTCTACTTCTTCTCCTTTTTCATCTTCTTCTTCTCTATCTTCTTCTTCTTCTTCTTCTTCGTTTTCTTCTTCTTCTTTGTCTTCTTCTTCTTCTAATTCTTCTTCTTCTTCTTCTTCTTCTTCTCTATCTCCATCTTCTTCTTCTTCATCAACTTCTTCTTATTCTTATTCTTCTTTTTTGTCTCCATCTTCTTCTTCTTCATCTTCTTCTTCTCAAACTTCTTCTTGTTCTTGTTCTTCTTCTTCTCGTATCTATTCTTCTTCTTTTTGTTCCTCAACTCCCTCTTCTTCTTCATCTTGTTTTTCTTTTTATTCTTCTTCTTCTTTGTCTTCTTCCTCTTCCATTTCTTAATTTCTTCTTCGTCTTCTTCTTCTTCTTCTTCTTCTTCTTCTTCTCCTTTTTCTTCTTCATTTTCTTCTTCTTCTTCATCTTCTTCTTTTATCTACCTCTTCTTCTTCTTATTCTCCTTCTTCTTCTTCTTCTTCTTCTTCTTCTTCTTTTTCTTCTTCTTCTTCCTCTTCTTCTTCTTCATAATCATCATTTTCTAGTTCTTCTCTTCTTCTTCTTCTTCTTCTTCTTCTTCTTCTTCATTTAGTTCTTATTCTTTTTCTTCTTCTTCCCCCTCTTCTTCTTCTTCATCTTGTTCTTCTTCTTCTTGGTCATCTTCTTCTTCTTCTTTTCTTCTTCTTTGTCTTCTTTGACTTCTTCCTCTTTTTCTTCTTTTTTTCTTCTTTTTATTCTTCTAGTTCTTTCTCTTCTTCTTCTTCTTCCTTTTCATCTTCCTTTTCTTCTTCTTCTTCTTCTTCTTCTTCCTTTTCTCCTCCACATTCTTTTTCTTCTTCTTCTTCATCTTCTTCTTTGTGGTCTTCTTCTTCGTCTTCTTCTTCTTCTTCTTCGTGGACCTCTTTATCTGCTTCTTCTTCTTCTTCTTTTTTCTTTTGCTCTTCTCCTACTTCTTTTTCATCTACTACTTCTTCTTCTCCAACTTCTTATACTTCTTATTCTTCATCTACTTCTTCATCTTCTTCTTCTACTTCTTCTTTTTCTTCTTCTTCTTCTTCCTCTTCTTCAACTTCTTCTTTTTCTTCTTGTACTTCTTCTTCTGCTTCTTCTTTATTTTCATCTTTTTCTTCATCTTCTTCTTCTTCTTCTTTATCTTCTTCTTCTTCTTCATCGTCATCGTCAACATCTTCTTCCTCTTCTTTTTCTTCCACTTCTTCATCTTCTTTACCTTCATCTTCTTCTTCTTCTTTGCCTTCTTCTTCTTCTTCATTTTCTTCTTCTTCTTCTTCCTCTTCTTCTTCTCCTTCTTCTTCTTTCTCTTCTTTTTCTTGTTGTTCTTTTTCTTCTTCTACATCTTCTTTTTCATCTATCTTCTTTTTCTTCTTCTTCTTTTTCATCATCATCATCTTCTTCTTCTTCTACTACTTCTTCCTCTTCTTCTTTTTTTCTTCTTTTTCTTTTTCTTCATCTTCATCTCCTACCTCTTCTTCATCTTCTTCTTTTTCGTCTTCTACTTCTTCATCATCTCCTTCTTCTTCATTGTCTTCTTCTTCTTCTTCTGTTCTTTTTTGTCCTTCTTCTTTACCTTCATCTTCTTCTTCTTTTTCTTGTTATTCTTCTTCTTCTTATTTTTCTTCTTCTTCTATTTCTTCTTATTCTTCCACTTCTTTTTCTTCTTCCTCTTCTTATTCTTCTTCATACTCTTCTTCTTCTTCTTCTACTTCTTCTTCTAGCACTTCTTTTTCAATTTCCTCTTGTACTTCGTCTTCTTCTTCTTCTTCTTCTTCTTATACTACTACACCTTGTTCAAGTTCTTCTTCTTCATCTTCTTCAACTTCTTCTTCTTCATCTTCTTCTTCTCCATCCTCTTCTTTGTCTTTTTCTTCTTTTCCTTCTTCTTCTTATTGTTGTTGTTCTTATTCTTCTTCTTCTTCTTCTTCTTCTTCTTCTTCTTCTTCTGCTTCTTCTTCATCTTCTTCTTCTTCGTCCTCTTCTTCTTCGTCCTCTTCTTCTTCTTCTTCTTCTTCTTTTTCCTCTTCTTCTTCTTCTTCTTCATCTGCTTCGTCTTCTTCTTCTTCTTCGTCTTCCTCTTCTTCTTCTTCTTCTTCTTCATTTCCTACTTCTTCATCTTCTCAGTCTACTTCTTCTTCTTCTTCTTCTGTATCATCTTCTTCTTCTTTGCCTTCTACTTCTTCTTTTTCTTCTTCTTCTCCTTCTTCTTCTTCTTCTTCTTCTTCATCTTCATGTTATTCTTTTTTCTCTTCTTTTTTTCTTTTTCCTCCTCTTCATCTTTTTCTTCTTCTTCTTCTTCGTATTCTTCCTCTTTTTCGACATCATCCTCTATTGCTTCTTCTTT
>JAIUJO010001540.1:100000-111903 GCA_023846275.1 Vanilla planifolia
CTTAATGTTCTTCTTCTTCTTTTTTTCTTCATATTTTTCTTCTTCTTCTTCATCTTCATCTTTTTCTTCCTCTTCTTCTTCTTCTTCTTCTTCATCTTCTTCTTCTCCTTCTACTTTTTCACTTCTACTTCTTCTTTTTCTTCTTCTTCTTCCTCTTTTTCCTCTTCTTCATCTTCTTCTTCTTCGACTTCTTCTTATTCTTCTTTGTCTTCTTCTTCTTCTTCTTCTTCTTCTTCTTCTTCTTCTTCTTCTTCTTCTCCTTCTTCTTCTTCTTCTTCTTTGTCTCCTTCATCTTCTTCTCTTCCAACTTATTCTTCTTCTTCTTCTCCTTTTTTTTCTTCTTCTTTTTTTTTAGTTCTTTTTGTTCTTCATCTTCTTCCTCTTCTTCTTCTCCTTTTTTTTCTTCTTCTTCTTCTTCTTCTTCTTTTAATTCTTCTTCTTTGTCTTCTACTTATTCTTTTTCATCTTTTTCTTCACCTTCTTGTTTTTCTTCTTCTTTTTCTTCTCTTCTTCTTCTTATTCTTCTTTTTCTTCTTATTATTCTTCTTGTTTCTCTTCTTCTTCTTCTTCTTGTTCTTCTTCTTTCTTTGTTGTTGTTCATCTTCTTCTTCAAATTCTTCTTCTTTTTACATCATCATCATCATCTTCTTCTTCTTCCTCCACTTCTTCTTCCGCTTCTTCATCTTCATCATCATCTTCTTCTTCTTCTTCTTCATCTTCTTCTTCTTCTTCTTCTTCTTCTTCTGCTTCTTTACCTTCTTCTATTTTTGCTTCTTCTTCTTCTTCTTCATCTTATTCTTCTCTGTCTTGTTCTTTTTCTTCATTTTCATCTTCTTCTTCTTGTTCTTCTTTGTCTTCTTTTTCTTCTTCTTCTTCTTCTTCTTTTTCACCTTCTTCTTTTCCTTCTTTTTCTCCTTTTCCCTCACCTTCTCCTTCATGTTCTTCTTACTATTATTATTGTTATTCTCCTTCCTTTTCTTCCTCTTCTTCTTCTTCTTCTTCTGCTTCTTCTCCTTCTTCATCATAATCTTCTTCTTCTTGTTCTTCTTCATCATAATCTTCTTCTTCTTCTTCGACATCTTCTTCTTTTTCGTCGAAGTCTTCTTCTTTTTCTTCTTCATCTTCTTGTTCAACTTCTTCTTCTTTTTCTTCTTCCTCTTCTTCCTCTACTTCTTCTTCTACATCTTCTTCTTCTTTTTCTTCTTCTTCCTCCTCTTCTTGTTCTTCTTGTTCTTCTTCTTCTTCTTCATCTTCTTCTTCATGTTCTTCTTCTTCATTTTCTTCTTCTTCTTCATCTTCTACTTCTTCTTTGCCTTCTTCTTCTTCTTTTCTACTTCTTCTTCTTCTTCTTCTTCTTCTTTTCTACTTCTTCTTCTTCTTCTTCTTCTTCTTTTTCTTCTTCTACTTCTTCGTCTTCCTCTTCTTCCTCTTCTTTGTTTTCTTCTTCTTCTTCTTCTTCTTCTTCTTCTTCTTCTTCTTCTTCTTCTCCTTCTTCTTCTATCTTTTTCTTCTTCCTCTTCTTCTTCTACTTCTTCCTCTTCTCCTTCTTTGTCGTAGTTTTCTTCTTCCTCTTCTTCATCTTCTTCTACTACTCCTATCATTACTACGACCTCTTCTTCTTCTTCTTCTTCTCTTTCATCGACTTGTTCTTCTTTTTCTTCTTCTACTTCTTCTTCTTCTACTTCATCATCTACTTCTTCTTCTTCTTCTTCTTCTGTTTCTTCTTTTTTTTCTTCTTCTTCTTTATTTTCTTCTTCTTTTTGTTTTTCATCTTCTTCATCTTCATATTCTACTTCTTCTTCCTCTTCTTCATTTTCTTCTTTTTATTTTTCTTCATCATCATCTTCTTCTCCTTCTTCTTCATCATCTTCTTCTTCTACTTATTTTTCTTCTTTGTCTTTTTCTTCTTCTTCTTCTTCTTCTTTTTCTTCTTCCTCTTCCACTTCTTTGTCTTCATCCTCATGTTCTTCTACTTTAACTTTACCTCCTCCTTCTTCTTAATTTTCTTATTCTTCTTCATCTTCGTCTTCATCTTCTTCTTCTTCCTATTCTTCTTCTTCTTTGTTTTCTTCTACTTCCTCATCATCATTATCATCATCATCATCATCTTCTTCTTCTACTTCTACTTCTTCATCTTCTTCTTCTTCTTCACCAACTTTTTATTCTTATTCTTCTTCTTCTAATACTTCTTCTTCATTTTCTTCTCCTTCTTCTTTCTCATCTTCTTATTTTTCTTCTTCTTCGTCTTCTTCTTCTCCTTCTTCCTCTACTCCTAATCCTTCTTCTTCTTTTTTTTGTTCTTCTCCTTCTTCTTCTTTCTCTTCTCCTTTTACGTGTTTTTCTTCATCGTGATAGCTTTCTTCGTCTTCTTCTTATTCTTTTTCTTTTTATTCTTCGTCTACTTATTCTTCTCCTTCTTCTTCTTCTTCTTCTTCTTCTTCTTCTTCTTCTTCTTCGTCATCCGCTTCTTCTTCTTCATCTTCTTCTTCTTCTTCATCATCTTTCTCTCCTTCTCCTCATTCTTCTTTACTTCTTTTTGTTCATCCTCCATAGCTTCTTCTTTTTCTATTTCGTCTTTTTCTTCTTCTTCTTCTTCTTCTTGATCTCCTTCTCCTTCTTCTTCTTCTTCTTCTTCTTCTTCTTGTTCATCTCCTTCTTATTGTTCTTGTTCATCTTCTTCTTCTTCTTCTTCTTCATCTTCATCTTCTTCTTCTTATTCATCATCATCATCATCATCTTCTTCTTCTTCATATTCTTCTTAATCTTCTTTTTATTATTCTTCTTCTACTACTTCTTCTACTTCTTTGGCTTCTTCTTCTTCTTCTACTACTACTACTTTGTCTTCTTCTTCTTCTTCTTCCTGTTCTTCTTCTTCTTCTTCTTCTCCTCCTTCTCCTGCTTCTCCTCCTTTGTCTTTTCCTTGTACTTCTTCTTCTTCTTCTTCAACTTTTGGTTCTTCTTCTTCATCTTCATCTACTTCATCTGCTTCTACTTCTTTTACTTCATCTTCATCTTCTTTGTCTTCTTCTTCCTCTTCATCTTCTCCTCCTCCTCCTCCTCCTTTGTCTTTTTCTTCTACTTCTTCTTCTTCAACTTCTGGTTCTCCTTCTTCTTCTTGTTCTTCTTTGACTTCAACTTCTTCTTTTTCTTTTCCTTCTTCTACTTCTTCTACTTGCATGTCTTCTTCTTCTTCCCTCTCTTCTTCTTCTTCTTCTTTCTCTTCTTCTTCTTCTTCTTCCTTCTCTTCTTCTTCTTCTTCTTCTTCCTCTTCTTCTTCTTCTTCTTCTTCTTCTTCTTCTTCTTCTTTTAGTTCTTCTTCTTCTTCATCTTCTTCTTCTTGTTGTTGTTTTTGTTTTTCTTCTTCTTCTTCTCCGACTTCTTCTTTGCCATCTTCTCCTCCTTCTTCTTCTTTTTCTTCTTGCTCTACTTTTCCTTTTTCTTCTACTTCTTTTTCTTCTTCTTCTTCTTATTTTTCTTTTTGGCCTAATTCATCTTCTTCGTTATCTACTTCTTCTTCTTCATCATCTTTTTCTCCATCTTCTCCTTCTTCTTCCTCTAATTATTATTATTATTATTATTATTATTATTATTATTGTTATTATTATTATTGTTATTAGTACTGTTGTTGTTAATATTATTATTATTCTCCTTCTTCTTCTACTTCTTTGTCTTCATCTTCTTCTTCTTCGTCGTCTTCCTCTTCTTCTTCTTCAACTTCTTGTTCTTCTTTTTCTTCTTCATCTTCATCTTCCTCATCTTTGTCTTCTTGTTATTCTCTTATTCTTTGTCTTCTTCATCCTCATCTTCTTCTTCTTTTTCTTTGTATTCTTCTTCTTCTTTGTTTTCATCTTTTTCCTCTACTTCTTCTTTTACTTCTTTCTCTTCTTCTTCTTCTTCACCTTTTTCTTCTTCTTCTTCTTCATCTTTTTCTTTTTCTTTTGAATCTTCTTCTTCTTCTTCTACTTCTTATTATACTTCTCCTTATTATTCTTCTTCTTCGTCTTCTTCTTCTTCTTCCTCATTTTCTTCTTCCTCCTCTTTTTATTCTTCGTTTTCTTCTTCTTCTTCTTCTTCTTCTTCCTTTTCTTCTCTTTCTACTTCTTCTTCTTCCTATTCTTCTACTTCCTTACTTTCTCCTTCTCCTCCTACTTCATCTTCTTCATTTTTTTTCTTGTTCTTCTTTTATTTCTTCTTCTTCTTCTTCTTTGTCTTCTCCTTCTTTGTACTCATCATCATCTTCATCTTCTTCATCTTCTTCATTATCTGCCTCTTCTTCATCATCATCATCTAAATCTTCTTCTTCTTCTTCTTCTTCTGGGCCCTCTTTTTCTTCATGTTCTTCTTCTTCATCTTCTTCATCATCTTCTTCTTCTTCTTCTTCTTGTTCTACTTCTTCTTCTTGTTCTTCTTCTTCTTCTTCTTTTTCTTCTTCTTCTCCATCATCTATTCCTTCTTCTTATTATTTCTCTTCTTCTACTTCTTCTTCTTCTTCTTTGTCTTTGTCTTCTTCTTGTTCTTCTTCTTCTTCTTCTTCTTCTTCTTCTTTGTCTTCTTCTTCTTCTTCTTATTTTTCTCCTTCTTCTCCTTCATTTTCTTCTTCTTCTACTACTTCATCTTCTTCTTTTTCCTATTCTTTCTCTTCTTCATCTTCATCTTCTTCTTCTTCTTCTTCTTCTTCTACTTCGTCTTCTTCTCTTCTTCTTCTTCTTTGTATTCTTCTTGTTCTTGTTCTTCTTCTTCTTTTACATCTTTTTCTTCCCCTTCTTTTTTTCTTCTTCTTCATCTTCTCCTTTTGCACTATCATCTTCTTCCTCTTCTTCTTATTCTTCTTCTTATTCTTCTTATTCTTCTTCTTTTTCTTCTTCTTCTTCTTCTTCTTCTTCTTTTTCTTTTTCCTTCACTTTTTCTTCATCTTTTTCTTCTTCTTATTCTTCTTCTTCTTCTTCCTTTTCTTCTCCTTTGTATCCTTCTTCTTCTTCTTCTTCTTCTTCTTCTTTTCATCATCTTCTTCTTCTACTTCTTCTTCTTCTTCTTCTACTTCTTCTTCTCCGTCTTCCCCTTCTTGGTATTCATTTTCATCATCATCAACTTCTTCTTCTTCTTCATCATCTTCTTCTCCTTCTTCATCTTCTTCTTCTTCTTCTTTTTCTTCTTCTTCTTCTTCTTGGTCTTCTACTTCTTCTTCTTCATCTTCTTCTTCTTTTACTTCATCTTCCTATTCTTTCTCTTCTCTGTTATCTTCTTCTTCTTCTTCCTATTCTTCTTCTTCTTCTTCTTCTTCTCCTCCAATTCTTTTTCTTATTCTTCTTATTCTTCATCTTGTTCTTCTTCTTCTTCTTCTTCTTCTTTGACTTCTTCTTTGTCTTCTTCGTTGTTCTTTTCTTCTTCTTCTTCTAATTCCTCCTCTTCTTCTATTACAACTATTTCTTCTTCTTCTTCTTCTTCTTTTTCTTCTTCATCATTTAGTACTTCTTTCTCTTCTTGGTTTTCTTCTTCTTCTTCTTCTTCTTCGGCTTCTCCTTCTACTACTACAACTACTACTACTACTTCTTCTTCTTCTTCTTCCTCCTCTTCCACTTCTTCCTTTTTTTCATTTTCTTCTTTTACTTCTTCTTCTTCTACTACTTTTACTTCGTTGTCTTCCTCATCTACTTCAACTTCTTCTTCTTCTTCTTCTTGATCTTCTTTTTCTTTTTTTCTTCTTCTTCTATAACTACTTCTTGGTCATTTTCTTCTTTTTTTTCATATTCTACTTTTTTCCTTCTTCTTCTTGATTTTTTTCTCTTCTTCTTGTTTTTCTTCCTATTCTTCTCTACTTCTTCATCATCTTCTTCTTGTTCTTCTTCATCTTCTTCTTTTCTTCTTCTTCTACAGCTTCTTCTTCTTCTTCTTCTTCTTCTTCTTCTTCATCTTCTTCTTCTTCTTTTCATTCTTCTTGTTCATCTTCTTCTTCTTCTTATTCTTCTTCTTCTTCTTCTTTGTCTTTTTATTCTTCTTCTTCTTCTTCTTCCTCTTCGACTTCTTTGTATTCTTCTTCGACTGTTTTTCTTTCTCTTCGCGTTTTTCTTCTTCTTCTTAATTTTCTTATTCCTCTTCATCTTCGTCTTCTTCTTCTTCTTCATTCTCCTCTTCTTCTTCTTCTTCTTCTTCTTCTTCTTCTTTTACTTCTTCTCCTTCTTTTCTTCTTGTTCTACTACTACTTCCTTTCCTTCTTTTTATTCTTATTCTTTTTCTTCTACTTATTCTTCTTCTTCTTCTTCTTCTTCTTCTTCTTTGTCTTCTTCCTCTTCCTCCTATTTTCGTCTTTCATTTCTTCTTCTTCTTCTTCTTCTTCTTCTTCTTCTTCTTCTGCTCCTTCTCCTTCTTCTTCTTCTTCTCTTTCTACTTCTTCTTCTTCTTCTTCTTCATCTTCTTCTCCTTTTTCTTCTTCTTCTCCTTATTCCTCTTATTTTTCTTCTCCATTTTCTTCTTTGTCTACTTCTTTTTCTTCATCTTTATTTTCTTATTCTTGTTCTACTTCTTCTTCTTCTCCTTCTTGTTCCTCTTCTTCTTCATCTTCTTTCTCTTCTTGTTGTTCTTCTTATTCTTCTCCTTCATCTTCTACTTCTTCAAGTTCTTCTACTTCTTCTTCTTCTTCTCTTCCTTTTCTTCTTCTTCTTCCTCTTCTTCTTCTTCTTCTTCCTCTTTTTCTTCTACTTCTTCTTCTTCTTCTTCTTCTTCTTCTTCTTCTTCTTCCTCTTATTCATCTTGTTCTTCTTTTTTTGCTTCTTCATCTTCTTGTTCTTCTTCCTTTTCTTTTTCTTCTTCTTCCTCTTCTTCTTCTTCTTCTTCTTCCTCCTCTACTTCCTACCCTTGTACTTATTCTTCTTCTCTTCTCCTTCCTTTTCTTCTTCTTTTTCTTCTTCTTCCTTTTCTTCCTCTTCTTCTTCTTTTTCTTTTTCTTCTTCCTCGTCTTCTTCTTCCATTCTTCTTCTTCTTCTTCTTTGTGTTCTTCTTCCTCTTTTTCTTCTTCTTCTCATCTTATCCATCTTCTTTTTCTTCTTCTTCATCTTCTTCTTGTTAGTCCTCTTCTTCATCTTTATCTTCTTCTTCTTCATGTTTTTCTTCAACGTCAGAGTTTTCTTCATCATCTTCTTCTTCTTCTACTTTTTCTTCTCCTTCTTCTTCCTCTTCTTTTACTCCTTCATCTTGTTGTTCTTGTTTTTCTTCTTCTTCTTCTTCTTCTTCTTCTTCTTCTTCTTTGTCATCCACTTCTTCTTTTTCTTCTTCTTCTTCTTCTTCTTCTTCTTTTTCTTCGTCTTCCTTGTCTTCTTCTTCTTCATCATCATCTTCTTCTTCTCTTCTTCTTCTTCTTCATCTTCCTATCCTTCTTCTTCTTCTTTTTCTACTTCTTCCTCTTCTACTTCTTCTGGTTATTCTTCTACTTCTTCTTCTTCTTCTTCTTCCTCTTCTTCTTCTTCTTCCTCTTGATCTTCTTCTTCTTATTCTTCTTCATCTTCCTCTTCTTCTTTTTCTTCTTCAAGATCTTCTTCTCCTTCTTCTTCTTCTTCTTCTTTTTCTTCTTTTTCTTCTTCATCTTTGACTTGTTCTTCTTCTTCATCATCAACTTCTACTTCTTCTTCTTCCACTACTTCTAATTTTTCTTCTTCTTCTTCTTCTTCTTCATCTTCTTCTGTTTCTTCTTTATCTTCTTCTTCTTCTTCTTCTTCTTCTTCTTATTCTTTCTCTTCTTTTTCTTCTGTCTTCTTCTTCTTTGGCTTCTTATTCTTCTTCTTCTTTTTCTTATTCATCTTCCTTTCCATCGTCTTCTTCTTCTTTGTCTTATCCTTTTTCTTCTGCATCTTTTTCTCGTTCTTCTGCATCTTAATCTTCTAATTCTTCTTCTTCATCTTCTTCCATTTCTTGATCTTCTACTTTTTTGTGTTCATCTTCTTCTTCTTCTTATGTGTGTTGTTGTTCTTCTTCTTCTACATCATCTTCTTCTACTTCTTCTTCTTCTTTGTCTTATTATTCTTCTTCTTCTTCTTCTTCTTCTTCATCTTGTCTCCTTTATCTTATTCTTCATCTTTTTCTTCTTGTTCATCTTGTTCACCTTCTTTCTCTTTTTCTTCTTCTTGCTCTTCATCTTCTTCTTTTTGTTCTTTTTATTCATCTCTTCTCCTTCTTATCCTTCTTCTTCTTCTTCTTCCTCTTCTTCTACTTCTTCGTTTGCTTCTTCGTCTTCATCATCATCTTCTTCTTCTTCATCTTCTTTTTCATTTTCTTCTTGTTCTTCATCTTCTTGTTTGTCTTCTTCTTTGTCTTCATCTACTTCTTCTACTTTGTAGTCTTCTTCTTCTTCTCTTTCTTCTTCACTCCTTTATCTCTTTCTTCTTCTTATTCTTCTTCTTCTTCTTCTTCTTCTTTGTCTTCTTATTCTTAATCTCCTTCTTCGTCTTCTTGTTCTTCTTCTTCTTCATCTTCTCTTCTTCTTCTTCTTCTTCTTCTTCATTTTCTTCTTCATCTTCTTCTTCATCTTCTTCTTCCCTTTCTTCTTAATTTTCTTTCTCTTTTACTTGTTCATCTTCTTCATCTTCATCTTCTTCTTCTTCTTCTTTGCCTTCTTCTTCTTCTTCTTCATCTTCTTCTTTTTTGTCTTGTTCTTCTTCTTCTGCCTCTTTATCTTCTTCTTCTTCTTCTTCGATTTCTTCTTCTTCTTCTTCTTCTTCTATTTCTTCTTCTTCTTCTATTTCTTCTTCTTCTTATATTATTATTATTATTATTCTTTATCTTCTTCTTCTTATTCTTTATCTTACTTCATATTCTTCTTCTTCTTCTTCTTCTCCTTCTTCTTTTTCTTCTTCTTCTACTTTATCTTCTTCTTCTTCCTCTTCTTCTTGTTCTTGTTCTTATTCTTCTTCTCCTCCTCCTGCTCCTACTCCTCTTTGTCCTTTCTTATTCTCTTCTACTTTTTCTTTTTCTTCATCAACTTCTTGTTCTTCTTCTACTTGTTCTTATTTGTCTTCTACTTCTTCCTCTTCATCTTCTTCTTCTTCTTTTTCTTATTCTTCTTCTTCTTCATTCTCTTCTTCTTTTTCTTCTTCTTCTTCTTCTTCTTTATCTTCTCTAGTTCTTCTTCTTCTTCTTCTTCTTTGTCTTTCTCTTCTTCTACTTCTTCATCTTCTTGTTCTTTGTCTTCTTCTTCTTCTTCTTCTTCTTCTTCTTCCTCTTCCTCTTCTTATTCTTATTCTTCTTCTTCTTCTTCTTTTTATTCATCTTCCTTTCCTTTGTCTTCTTCTTTGCCTTCTCCTACTTCTTCTACGTCATTTTCCACTTCTTCTGCATCTTATTCTCCTGCTTCTTTTTTCATCGTCTTCCATTTCTTCATCTTGTACTTCTTTTTGTTCTTCTTCTTCTTCTTCTTCTTTCTTTTTCTCCTTCTTCTGTCATGTTCTTCTACTTCTCCATCATCTTCTTCTACTTCTTCTTCTTCTTCTTCTTTGTCTTGTTCTTTTACTTTTCTTCTTCATCTTGTCTCCTACATCTTCTTCTTCATCATCTTCTTGTTTTTCTTTTTCTTCTTTTTCTTCTCCTTCTACCTCTTCTTCTTCTTCTTCTTCTTCTTTTTATTATTTTTCTTTTTCTTCTTGTTATTCTTCTTCTTATGCTTCTTATTCTTCTTCGTCTTCTTCTTCCTCAACTTCTACTTCTTCTTCTGCTTCTTCTTCATCTTCTTCTTCTTCTTCTTCTACTTCTTCATCATCATCTTCTTCTCCTACTTCTTTTTCTTTTTCTTCTTCTTCTTCGTCTTCTTCTTCTTCTTCATCTTCTTCTTCTTCTTTTTCTTCTTCTTCTTCTTCTTCTTCTTTTTCTTCTTCTTCTTCCTCTTCCTCTTCTTTTTCTTTTTCTTCTTCTTCTTATATTTCTTTTTGGCCTTCTTTTACTTCTTCTTTACCTTACTATTCTTCTTCTTCTTCCTCTTCTTCTTCCTCTTCTTCTACTTCTTCTTCTTCCTCTTCTTCTTATTCTTCTTCTCCTTCTTCTTCTTCTTCTTCTTTGTTTTCTTCTTCTCCTTCTTCTTCGTCTTTTTCTTCTACTTCTTCTTCGTCTTCTTCTTCTTCTTCTTCTTCTTCTTCTACATCTTGTGCTACTACTTCTTCTTCATCTTCTTCTTCTTCTTTAATTCCTTTCTTCCTCTTCCTCTTCTTCTTCTTAGTGTTCTTCTTCTTCTTCTTCTTCTTCTGTCTTCTTCCACTTCCACTTCTTCTTCTTCTTCTTCGTCTTCTTCTTCTTCTTCTTCTTTGTCTTTTTCTTCTTCATTTTCTTCCTCTGCCTTCTTCTTCTACTTCTTCTCCATCTTCTTCTTCCTCTTGTTCTTCTTCTTCGTCTTCTCTTTCTTCTTCTTCCTCTTCTTCTTCTTCCACTTCTTCTTATTCTTAATCTTCTTCGTCGTCGTCTTTTTCTTCTTCATCATCATCTTCTTCCTCTTCGTCTTCTTCTTCTTGTTCTCTTCTTCTTCTTCTTCATTTTATTCGACTTTTTCCTCTTTTCCTTCTTCATTTTCTTCTTCTTCATCATCATCATCATCATCATCTTCTTCTTCTTCTCCTTCTTCCACTTCTCCTTCCACATCTTCTTCTTCTTTTTCTCCTTCTGCTTCTTCTTTTTCTTCTTCTTGTTTTTCTTCTTCTTTTTCATCATCATCATCATCTTCTTCTTCTTCTTCTTCTTCCTCATGTTCTTCGTCTTCTTCTTGTTCTTCTTCTTCTTATTTTTCTTCTTTTCTTTTTATTTATGGTCTAATTCTAATTCTTTCTTATCTTCTACTTCTTCTTCTACTACTACTTCTCTTTCTTCTTCTTCTTCTTATTCTTCTTATTCTTCTCCTTCTCCTTCTTCATCATCTTCTTCTTGTACTTCTTCTTCTGCTTCTTCTTCTTCGTCTTCTTCTTCTTCTTGCTCTTCTTCTTCTTCTTCTTCTTCCTCGTCTTCTTCTTCCTTTTCCTCTTCTTCTTCTTGTTCATCTTCTTTTTATTCTTCTTCTTCTTCTTCTTCTTCTTCTTTGTCTTCTTTTTTTCCTCTTCTTCGTCTTCTTCATATTCATCTTCTTCTTCTTCTTCTTTGTATTCTTCTTCTTCTTCTTCTCTTTTTCATGTTCTTCTTATCCTTCTTCCTCTTCTACTTCTTCTTCTTCTTCTTCTTCGACTTCTTCTTCTTCTTATTATTCTTCTTCTTCAACGTTTTCTTCTGCCTCCTCTTTTTCTTCTTCTTCTTCTTCTTCTTCTCCTTCTTCTCCTTCTCCATCTTCTCCTTCTTCTTCTTCTTCATTTGTTGTTCTTCTTCTTTTTCTTCTTATTTTTCCTTCCCTGCTTTATCTCCTCTTCCTCCTTCTTCTACTTCTACTTCTTCTTCTTCTTCTTCTTCTTCTCCTTCTTCTTCTTTGCCTTTTGCTTCTATGTATTCTTCTTCATCATCATCTTCTTCTTCTTCCATTTCTTCTTCTTCTTCTTCTTCTTCTACATCTTGTACTACAACTTCTTCTTCATCATCTTCTTCTTCTTCTTCAACTTCTACTTAGTCTTGTTCTTCTTCTTTTTTCTATTCTCTTCCTTTACTTCTTCTTCTTCTTCTTTGTCATCGTCCTGTTCCACTTCTTAAACTTCTTCTTCGTCTTCTTCTTCTTCTTCTTCTTTGTCCTCGTCTTTTTCTTCATTGTTTTCCTCTTTTTCTTCTATTTCATCTTCCTCTTCTTCTTCTTATTCGCGTTCTTCTTCTTCCTCTTCTTCTTCTTCTTCTTCTTCCTCTTTGCCTTCTTCTTCGTCAATTGCCTTCTTCTTCTTGTTCTTCTCCTCCTCCTCCTTCTTCTTCTTCTTCTTCGGCTTCTTTTTTGTCCACTTCTTATTTTTATTCTTCTTTTTCATCTT
>JAIUJO010001997.1:0-7500 GCA_023846275.1 Vanilla planifolia
AGAATAAGAAGAAGGTCAAGAAGTAGAAGAAGAAAAAGAACAAGAAGTAAGAGGAGAAAAGGAAGAAGAGGAGAAGAAGTATGATAAGAAGAAGAAGAAGAGGAAGAAGAAAATGAAGAAGAAGAAGAAGAAGTAGAAAAAGAAGAAGAAGAAGATAAAGATGAAGAAGAAGAAACAAAACGAAGAAGAAGAAGATGCAGTAGAAGAAGAAGAAATATAATAGAAGAAGAACAAGAAGAAGGAGAAGGAGAAGAAGAAGAAAAAGAAGAAGAAGAAGAAGTGAAAGAAGAAGAAGAAGGAGAACAACAAAAAGATGAAGAAGAAGTAGAATTAGAAGTAAAAGAAGAAGAATAATATGGAGAAAAAGAAGGTGTACAAGAAGAAGAAGAAGAAGATGAAGAAGAAGCAGAAGAAGAAGAAAAAGAAATTGAAGAAGAAGATGAAGAAGAAGAAGTTGAAGAAGAAAAAATGAAGTAGATGAAGTAGAAATAAAACAAGAAGAAGAAGAATAACCAGAAGCCAAAGAAGAAGAAGAAGAAGGAGAAGATGATGATTAAGAACAAGAAGAAGAAGAAGAAGAAGATGAAGAAAAATACGAAGTAGTAGAAGAAAAAGAAAAAGAAGATGAAGAAGTAGAAGAAGAAGAAGAAGAAGTAGACAAAAAAGAAGAAAATGAGGGAGAAGAAGTGGAACCAGAAGAAGAAGAAGAAGAAGTACAAGAAGTAAAAGAGAATAAGGAAGTAAAAGTTGAAGAAGTAGAAGAAGTAGAAGAATAACAAGAGGAGAAGAAAACAAAAGAGAAGAAGTAGAAGGAGAAGAAGAAAATAAAGAAGAAGAAGAAGAAGTAGAAGAAGAAGAAGAACTAGAAAAAGAAGAAGAAGAAGAAGGAAAAGAAGAAGAAGAAGAAGAAGAAGAGGAAGATGAAGGAGGAGATAAAGAAGAAGAAGAAGAAGAAGTAGAAAAATAGAAGAAGAAGTAGAAGAATTAGAAGAAGAAGAAGTAGAAGTAGTAGTAAAAGATTACGAAGAAGAAGAAGATGAGGAAGTAGAGGAAGAAGAAGTAGAAGTTGTAGTAGTTGTCGTTATTGTTGTAGAAGAAGAAGAAGAAGAAGAAGAGAAGTAGAAGAAGAAGAAGAGGAGGAGGAGAAGAAGAAGAAGAACAAGAAGATGAAACAGTAGAAGAAGAAGAAGATGGAGAAGAAGTAGAAAACAAAGAAGAAGAAGAGGAAGAGGAACAAGAAGAAGTAGTAGAAGAAGAAGAAAAGAAAAACAAGAAGTAGAAGTAGAAGTAGAAGAAGAAGAAGAAGAAGAAGACGAAGAAGAAGAAGTGGAAGAAGTAGAAGAAGAAGAAGAAGAAATAAAAGAAGAAGAAGAAGAAGAAGAAGTAGAAGAAGAAGGAGAAGGAGAAGAAGAAGAGGAAAAAGTTATTGAAGGAGAAGAACAAGAACAAGAACAAGAACAAGAAGAAGAAGAAAAAGAAGTAGAAGTAGTAGAAGAAGAAGAAGAAGAAGTACGAGAAGAAGATGGAGAAGTAGGTTTTGAAGAAGAAGAAGTAGAAAAAGAAGAGGAACAAGAAGAAGAAGAAGTAGTAGTAGTAGAAGTTGAAGAAGAAGAACAAGAAGATTTAGAAGAAGGAGATGAAAAAGAAGAAGATGAAGATGAAGAAGAAGCCAAAGAGGAAGAAAAGAAGAAGAAGAAGAAGAAGAAGAAGAAGATGGAGGAGAGGAGGAGAAGAAGAAGTAGTAGAAGAAGAAGAAGAGGAAGAAGAAGAAGAAGAAGAAGAAGAAAAAGAAGTAGTAGAAGAAGAACAAGAAGAAGTAGAGGAAGAAGAAGAAGAAAAAGAAAAAATAGTTGTAAAAGAAGAAGAAGAAGAAGAAGAAGAAGAAGAATAAAAAGAAGAGCAAAAGAAATAAAAGAAGAAGAAGAAGAACAAGAAGTAATAGTAGAAGAAGAAGTAGTAGTAGTAGTTGAAGAAGAATAAGAAGAAGAAGTTGTTGTAGAAGAAGAAGAATAATAAGAAGATGAAGAAGAAGACGAAAGAGAAGAAGAATAGGAAGAAGAAGAAGAAGTGGTAGAAGAAGAGGTAGTAGTTGTAGTAGTTGAAGAAGAAGAAGAAGAAGTGGAAGAAGAACAAGAAGAAGAAGAATAAGATGAAGAAGAAGCTATAAAAGAAGAACAACAATAAGAAGATAAAGAAGAAGAAGATGAAGAAGAAGAAGAAGAAGAAGAAGAACAAGAACAAGAAGAAGAGGAGGAAGAAGAAGTTGAAGAAAAAGAAGAGAAAAAGAACAAGGAGAAGAAGAAGAAGAAGAAGAAGAAGAAGAAGTAGAAAAAGAACAAGAAGAAAAATAAGAAGGCAAAGAATTGGAAGGAGGAGAATAAGAGGAAGAAGAAGGAGAGGGAAAAGAAGATACAGATGAAGAAAAATAAGAAGAAGAACACAAAGAAGAAAAAGAAGAAGAAGAAGAAGAAAGAGGAGGAGAAGAAGATGAAGAAAAAGAAATAGATGAAGAAGAAGAAGAAGTAAAAGAAGAAGAAGAAGAAGTAGAAGTAAAGAAGAAGAAGAAGAAGGAGAAGAAGAACATGTAGAAGAAGAAGAAAAAAAGAAGAAAAAATCAAGAAGAGGAAGAATAAGTTAAAGAAGAAGAAGAAGAGGAAGAAGAAGTAAAAGAAGAAGGAGAAGAAGTAGAGAAAAAGAAGAAGAAGAAAAAGAAGAAGAAGGAGAAGATGGTGATGATGAAGAGGAAGAATAAGAAGTAGTGGTAAAAGAAGAAGTAGAAGAAAGAGAAGAAGATGAAGAAGTAGTAGAAAAATAAAGAGGAGAAGAAGAAGAAGATGAAGAAGAATAAGAAGAATAAGAAGAATAAGAAGAAGAAGAATTGGATGAAGAAGAAGAAGAATAAGAAGTAGAAGTAATAAAAGAAGAAGAAGAAGAAGAAGATTATGAAGAAGAAGATGAAGATGAAGAAGAAGAAGAAGAAGAAGAAGTAGAAGAAGAAGTATGAGAAGAAGAAGAAGAACGAGAAGAAGAAGTAGAAGAAGAAGAAGAAGAAGACAAAGCCAAAGGAGAAGAAGAAGATGAAGAAAAATAAGTAGAACAAGAAGACGAAGAAGAAGAAGAACAGGAAGAAAAGGAAAGAGAAGAAATAGAAGAAGAGGAAGAAAAGAAAGAGGAAGAACAAGAAGAAGAAGAAGAAGAAGTTGAAGATGAAGAAGAAGAAGGAGAAGATGAAGAAGTAGTAATGGTAGTAGAAGATGTAGAAGTAGAAGAAGAAGAAGTAGTAATAATAGTAGTAGCAGAAGAAGAAGAAGAAGAAGAAGAAGAAGTAATAACAATAGTAGCATTAGTAGAAGAAGAATGGAAGAAGTAGAAGAAGAAGAAGATTAAAAAGAAAAGAAAAAGACGAAGAAGAGAAGAAGAAGAAGAAGAAGAAGATGAACTATAAGAAGAAGAACAAGAAAAAGAAAAAGAAGAAGAAGTTGAAGAAGAAGAAGAAGTTGAAGAAGAAGTAAAGAAGTAGAAGAAGAAGAAGGAGAAGAAGTATAATAAGATGATGAAGTAGTAGTAGTAGTAGAACAAGGAGAAGAAGAAGAAGAAGAAGAAGAAGAAGATGAAGAAAAAGAGGTAGAAGAAGTTGTAGTAGTAGAAGAAGAAGAAGGAGAAGGAGAAGAAGAAGAAGAAGAAAAAGAAGAAGAAGAAAAAGAAGAAGAAGAAGTAGAAGAAGAAGAAGAAGAAAAAAAGGACAAAAAGAAGAAGAAGGATAAGGAGAAGGAGAACAAGAAGAAGAATAAGGAGACAAAGAAAAAGAAGAAAAAGAAGAAGAAGAAGAAGAAAAAGAAGAAGGAAAAGAGAAGAAGAAGAAGAAGAATAAGAAAATGAAGAAGAAGAAGTAGAAGAAGAAGAGGAAGAAGTAGAAGAAGAAGAAGGTGGCGAAGAGGTATAAGAAGAAGAAGAAGAAGAAGAGGAAGAAGAACAAGAAGAAGATGTGAAAGAAGAAGTAGAAGAAAGTGACGAGGAAGAACAAGAAGAAGAAGAAGAAAAAAAGAAGTAGAAGAAGAAAAAAAGAAGAAGAAGAAGAAGTAGAAGAAGAAGAAAGAGAAGATGTACAAGAAGAAGAAGAATAAGAAGAAGAAGTAGAAGAAGGAGAAGATGAAGAAGTAGAACAAGAAAGAAAGAAGAAGAAGAAAAAGAAGAAGAAGAAAAGAAGTAGAAGAAGAAGATGAAGAAGATGTAGTAGAAGAAGAAGAAGTAGAAGGAGAAGAAGAAGGTGAAGAAAAAGTAGAAGAAGAAGAAGAAGACAATGCCAAAGAGGAAGAAGAAGAAGAAGAGGAAGAAGAATAGGGAGAAAAGGAAAGTGAAGAAATAGAAGAAGAAGAGGAAGAAAAGAAAGAGGAACAACAAGAAGATGAAGATGAAGAAGAAGAAGGAGAAGAAGAAGAAGAAGTAGTAATGGAAGTAGAAGATGTAGAAGTAGTAGAAGAAGAAGTAGTAGTAGTAGTAGTAGTAGAAGAAGAAGAAGTAGTAGTAACAATAGTAGTATCAGTAGTAGTAGAAGAAGAAGAAGAAGAAGAAGAAGAATAAGAGAAGAAGTAGAAGAAGAAGAAGAAGAAAAAGAAGACAAAGAAGAAGAAGAAGAACAAGATGAACTATAAGAAGAAGAACATGAAAAAGAAAAAGAAGAAGAAGAAGAAGAAGGAGAAGAAGTATAATAAGAAGATGAAGTAGTAATAGTAGAACAAGCAGAAGAAGAAGAAGAAGAAGAAGAAGATGATGATGATGATGATGAAGAAAAAGAGGTAGAAGAAGTAGTAGTAGTAGAAGAAGAAGAAGGAGAAGGAGAAGAAGAAGAAGAAGAAAAAGAAGAAGAAGAAAAGAAGTAGAAGAAGAAGAAAAAGAAGAGGAAGATGATGCAGAAGAAGAAGAAGTAGAAGTTGTAGTAGTATTAGAAGTAATAGTAGTAGTAGTAGTAGAAGAAGAAGAAGAAGAAGATATTGAAAAGAAGAAGAAGAAGAAGAAGAAGATGAAAAAGAGAAAGAAGAAGAAAGCGAAGATATGGAAGAAGAAGAAGATGATGATGATGATGAAGAAGATGAAGAAGAACAAGAAGAAGAAGAACAAGAAGAAGAAGAAGAAGAAGAAAGAGAAGAAGAAGAAGAAGAAGAAGAAGAAGATGAAGAAGTAGTAGTAGTAGAAGAAGATGATGATGAAGTAGAAGAAGAGAAGGAAGAAGAAGAAGAAGTAAAAGACAAAGAAGTAAAAGAAGAAGATGATGATGAAGAAGAAGAAGAAGAAGAATAAGAAAAAGAAGTAGAAGAAGAGGAGGAAGAAGAACAAGAAGAAGAAGAAGTAGATGAAGAAGAAGAGAAAGATGGAGAAGAAGTTAAAGAAGAAGAAGAAGAAGAAGAAGTAGTAGAAGGAGAAGAAGAAGAAGAAGAAGAAGAAGAATAAGCATAAGAATAAGAAGAAGAAGAAAAAGAAGAAGAAGAAGAAGAAGAAGAAGAAGAAGAAGTAGAAGAAGCAGAAAAAGAAGAAGTAGAATAAGAAGAAGATAAAGAACAAATAGTAGTAGTATAAGAAGAAGAAGAAGAATAAGAATTTGTAGTGGAAGGAGAAGAAGAACAAGAAGAAAAATAGATGAAGTAGAAGTAGACGAGTAGAAGAGTAGAAGAAGAACATGAAGAAGAAGTAGTAGATGAAGAAGAAGTGGAAGAAGTATATGAAGAAAAAGAAATAGAAGAAGTGGTAGAAGAAGAAGAAGAAGTAGAAGTAGTAGTAATAGTAGTAGTAGAAGAAGAAGAAGAAAAAGAAGAAGAAAAAGGAGGAGAAGAAAAAGAAGAAGAATAATAATAATAATAATAAGAACTAGAAGAAAAAGAAGAAGAATAAGAAGTTGAAGAAGACAACGAAGAAGATGAGGAAGAAGTAGTAGTAGTAGTAGAAGAAGAAGAAGAAGAAGAAGTAATAGTAGTAGTAGTAGTAGTAGAAGAAGAACAAGAATAAGAACAAGAACAAGAAGAAAAAGTAGATGAAGAAGAAAAAGAGGTAGAAGAAGAAGAAAAAGAAGAGGGAGATGGAGAAGGAGAACAATAAGAAAAAGAAGAAGAAGAAGAAGAAGAAGAACAAGAAAAAGAAGAAGAAGAAGATGTAGAAGAAGAAGAAGAAGAAGAAGAAGCAGAAGAGGAAGAGGAAGAAGAAGAAGAAGAAAAAGAGGTAGTTGTAGTTGTAGTAGTAGTAGTATTAGTAGAAGAAGAAGAAGAAGAAGAGGAATTAAAAGAAGAAGAAGAAGAAGTAAAAGAAGAAGAAGAAAAAGAAGGACAAGAAGAAGGAGAACAAGAAAAAGAAGATGAAGAAGAAGAAAAGAAGAAGAAAAAGAACAAAAACAAATGGAAGAAGAAGAAAAGAAAAAGATGTTGAAGAAGAAGAAAAATAAGAAGTTGAAGAAGTAGAAGTGGAAGAAGAAGATGATTAAGTAGTAGAAGAAGAAGTAGAAGAATAAAAAATGTAAAAAGAAGAAGAAGAAGAACAAGATGATGATGATGATGATGATGATGATGATGATGAAAAAGAAGAAGTAGAATTAGAAGAAGAACAAAAAGAAAAAGAAGAAGTAGTAGATGAAAAAATGGTTGAAGAAAACGAAGAGGAAGAAGAAGTAGTAGAGGAAGAAGAAGGAGAAGAAGAAGAAGAAGAAGAAGAATAAGGAGAAGAAGAAGAAGAAGAAGAAGAAGAAAAAGAAGAAGAAGTAGTAGTAGTAGTAGTAATTGAAGAAGAAGAAGAAGAAGAAGAGGAAGAAGAAGAAGAAAAAGAAGAAGAAGAAGAAGGAGAAGGAGAACAAGAAGAAGAGAAAGAAGAGGAAGAGAAGAAGTAGAAGTTGAAGAAGAAGATGAAAAAGAAGAAGAAGAAGAAGAAGAAGAAGAGGAAGAAAATATAGAAGAAGAAGAAGAAGAAGAAGACGAAATACAATAAAAGAAGAACAACATGAAGAAGAAGAAGAAGAAGAAGAAGTAGACGAAGAAGAAGAAGAAGGAGAAGAAGAAGAGGAAACAGAAAAAGAAAAAGAAAAAGAAGAACAAGAAGAAAAGGAAGAATAAAAAGAATTTGAAGAAGAAGAAGAAGAAGAAGTTGGAGAAGAAGAAGAAGAGGAAGAAGACAAAGAAGAAGAAGAAGAAGAAGAAGAAGATGATGATGTTGATGAAGAAGAATAAGAAGAAGAAGAAAAAGGAGGAGAAGAAGAAGAATAAGAAAAAGAACAAGAAGATTAAGAAGTAGTAGTAGAAGAAGAAGAACAACAAGAAGAAAGAGAAGAAGGAGAAGGAGAAGAAGAAGAAGAAGGAGAATAAGAAGAAGAAGAAGCAGAGAAAGAAGATTGAAAAAAGGAGAAGTGGAACATGAAGAAGAAGAAGAAGTAGTAGTTGTAGTATTAGTAGTAGAACAAGTAGAACAAGAGGAAGTAGTAGTAGAAGAAGAAATGGAAGTAGAAGTAAACGAAGAAGATGAAGA
>JAIUJO010001997.1:12500-15000 GCA_023846275.1 Vanilla planifolia
AAGAAGAAGAAGAAGTAGCAGTAGTAGTAGTAGAAGAAGAAGCAGAGAAGAAGAAGTGGAGGAAGAAGAAGTAGAACATGGAGAAGAAGAAGTAGAAGAAGAAAAAGAGAAAGAGGAAGAAGAAGAAGAAGAAGAAGAAGAAGAAGGAGAAAATAAGAAGTAGAAGAAGAAGAAAAAGAAGGGTTAGTAGAAGAAGAAGAGGAAGCAGAAGAAGAAGAAGAAGAAAAAGAAGTAGTAGTAGAAGAAGAAAAAGAAGAAGATAAGGATGATGAAGAAGAAGAAGAAGAAGTAGTAGTATTAGAAGTAGTAGAACAAGAAGAAGAAGATGAGGAAGATGATGAAGAAGAAGTACTAGTCGTAGTTGTAGGGTTGATAGGACAAGAAGAAGAAGAAGAAAAAGAAGAATAAGAAGAAGTAGAAGATGATGAAAAAGAAGAAGAAGAACGAGAATGAAAAGAAAATGAAGACGAAGAAGAAGAAAAAGAAGTAGTAGAAGTAGAAGAAGAAGAAGAAGAAGAAGAAGAATAACTCGAAGAAGAAGAAGACAAAGAAAAAAGAGAAGAAGAAGATGAAGAAGAAGACGAAGTAGTACAAGAAGAAGAAGTAGAAGAAAAGGATGAAGAAGAAGAATTTGATGAAGAAGGAGAAGAAGAAGAAGAAGAAGAAGAAGAAGAAGAAGAAGAAAAAGAAGAAGAAGAAGATGAAGAAGAAGAATGAGAAGTTGAAGAAGAAATAGGAGAAGAAGTAGATGAAGAAGTTGTAGAAGAAGAAGAAGAAGAAGAAGATGAAGATGAAGAAGGAGAAGAAGTAGAAGGAGAAGAAGAAGATGAAGAAGATGTACAAGAAGAAGAAATGAAGAAGAAGAAGAAGAAGAAGGACAGGGAGAATGAGAAAAATAAGAAAAAGTGGGAAACAAAGAAGAAGAAGAAGAAGACGATGATGAATAAGAAGTAGAAGTAGAAGAAGAAGAAGAAGAAGATGAAAAAGACGAAGAAGAAGAAGAAGAAGGAAAAGAGAAGAAGGAGAAGAATAAGAAAACAAAGAAGAAGAAGTAAATGAAGAAGAGGACGAAGTAGAAGAAGAAGAAGGAGAAGATCTATAAGAAGAAGAAGAAGAAGAAGAAGAAGAAGAATAAGAAGTAGAAGAGGAAGTGGAAGAGAAGAAGCAAGAAGAAGAAGAACAAGTAGAGGTGTAAGAAGAAGAAGAAGAAGAAAAGAAGAAAAAGTATTTGTAGAAGAAAAAGATGAAAAAGAAAAAGAAGAAGGCAAAGAAGAGTAAGATGAAGAAGAAGAAGAAGAAGAAGAAGAAGAAGAAGATGAAGAAGAGGAAGAAGATGTAGAAGTAAGAGTTGTAGAAGAAGAAGAGGAAGAAAGAGAAGAAGAGAAGAAGAAGAAGAAGTAGTAGTAATAGAAGAAGAAATAGTAGAAAAAGAAGAAGAAGATGAAGATGGTGAAGAAGTAGAAGATGAGGAGGAAGAAGGAGAAGAAGAAGAAGAAGAAGAAGTAGAAGAAGAAGAAGATGAAGAAGAAGAAGAATGAGAAGAAGAAGATGAAGAAGCTAAAGAGGAAGGAGAAGAAGAAGAAGAAGAAAAAGAAGAAAAAGAATAAGAAAAAGAAGTAAATGAAGAGGCAGAACAAGAAGAAGAAGAAAAAGAAGAAGAATAATAAAAAGAAGAAGAAAAAGAAGAAGAAGAAGAAGAAGAAAAAGAAAAAGGAGAAGAAGAAGAGGGAGAAGAAGAAGAAGAAGAAGAAGAAAAAATTGAAGAAGAAGAAGTAGACGAAGAAGAAGAGAAGGAAGGAGAAGAAGTGGAAGAAGATGAAGAAGTAGAAGAAGATGAAGAAGAAAAAGAAGAAGAATAAGAATAAGAATAAGATGAAGAAGAAGAAGAAGAAGAAAAAGTAGATGAAGAAGAATAAGAATAAGAAGAAGATGAAGAACAAGTAGTAGTAGTAGAAGAAGAGGAAGAGGAAGAAGTAGTAGAAGTAGAAGTAGAAAAAGAACAACAAGAACAAGAGATGATGTAAAAAAAGAAGTATAAGAAGAAAAAGGTGATGAAGAAGAAGAAGAAGTAGATGAAGGAGAAGGAGAAAAAGTATAAGAAGAAGAAGAAGTAGAAGAAGAAGAGGTAGAAGAAGAAGAAGAAGAACAAGTAGTAATAGTATTATTGCTAGTAGAAGAGGATGAAGAAGAAGAAGAAGAAGAAGAAGAAGAAGAAGAAGTTGAAGATGTAGAAGAAGGAGAAGAAAAAGAAGAATAAGAAGAAGAATAATAATAATAATAATAATAATAACAATAATAATAATAAAATGAAAAAGAAGACAAAGAAGAAAATGAAGAAGAAGAAGTTGTAGTAGTAGTACAAGAAGAAGAAGAAGAAGAAGAAATATTCATAGTAGTAGTAGTAGTAGTTGTAGAAGAAGAAGAAGAAGAAGAAGAAGTAGAAGTAGAAGAAGATGAAGACGAAGAAGGGGAAGAAGAAAAAAAGAAGACGAAGGAGATG
>JAIUJO010001997.1:20000-22500 GCA_023846275.1 Vanilla planifolia
GAAGAAGAGGAAGGAGAAGATGTATAAGAAGAAGTAGAAGAAGATGAAGAAGTAGAAGAAGTAGAAGAAGATGAGGAAGAAGAAGAAGTAAGAAGAAGAAGAAGAAGAAGAAGAAGAAAAAGAAGTAGGAGAAGAAGAAGAAGAAGAAAAAGAAGTAGAAGAAGAAGAAGAAAAGAAGAAAATAAAGTTGTAGAAGAAGATGAAGAAGAAGGTGATGATGAAGAAGAAGAAGAAGAAGAAGATGAAGAAGAAGACGACGAAGAAGAAGACGACGAAGAAGACGAAGACGAAGAAGAAGAAGAAGAAGAAGA
The DNA here is from genome assembly GCA_023846275.1 of Vanilla planifolia. NCBI lineage: Eukaryota > Viridiplantae > Streptophyta > Magnoliopsida > Asparagales > Orchidaceae > Vanilla > Vanilla planifolia. The sequence goes on from JAIUJO010001997.1 coordinate 20,312, forward strand.
AGAAGACGAAGAAGAAGAAGAAGAAGAAGAAGAAGAAGAAAAGGAAGAAGGAGAAAAAGAAGAAGTAGAAGAAGAAGAAGAAGAAGAAGAAGAAATAAGTAGTAGAAGAAGAAGAAGTAGAAGAAGAAGATGATGAAAATGAAGAAGCAGTAGAAGAAGAAGAAGAAGAAGTAAAAGAAGAAGGAGAAGTAAAAGAAGAAGAAGAAGGAGAAGAAGAAAAAGAAGAAGAAGAAGAAGAATAAAAAGCTGAAGGAGAAGAAGAACAAGAAGAAGAAGAACAAGAAGCAGCAGAAGGAGAAGTAAATGAAGATGAAGAGAAAGAAGGAGAAGAAATGGAAGAAGAAGAAGAAGAAGAAGAAGAAGTAGAAGAAGGAGAAGAAGTAGACGAAGAAGAAGAGAAGGAAGGAGAAGAAGTTGAAGAAGAAGAAGAAGAAGAAGAATAAGAAGAAGAAGAAGAAGAAGAAGAAGGAGTAGAAGATGAAGAAGAAAGAGAAGAAGTAGAAAAATAAGAAGTAGATGAAGAAGAATAAGATAAAGACATGTAGTAGTAGCAGTGGAAGAAGAAGTAGTAGTAGAAGAAAAAGAAGAACAAGAAGAAGAAGAAAAAGAGATGAAGTAAAAGTAGTTGTAGTAGAAGAAGAAGAAAAAGAAGAATATGTAATAGTAGTAGTTTTAGTAGTATTAGAAGAAGAAGAAGAAGACGAGGAAGATGAAGGAGAAGAAGTAGTCGTAGTCGTAGTTTTAGTAGGACAAGAAGAAGAAGAAGAAGAATAAGAAGAATAAGAAGAAGAAGATTAAAAAGAAGTAGAAGAAGAAGGAGAATGAGAAGAAGATGAAGAAGAAGAATAAAGAGTAGTAAAAGTAGAAGAAGAAGAAGGAGGAGGAGAATAACAACAACAAAAAGAAGAAGTAGTAGTAATAGTAGTAAAAGAAGAAGAAGAAGAAGAAGATAAAGATGAAGGAGAAGAAGATGAAGAAGAAGACAAAGAAGAATTAGAAGAAGAAGAAGTTGATAAAGAAGAAGTTGAAGAAGATTAAGAAGGACAATAAGGTGAATTAGAAGAAGAGGAGGAAGAAGATGAAAAAGAAGAAAAAGAAGATGAACAACAAGAAGGAGAAGATGAAGAAGGTGAAGAAGAAGAAGAAAAGAAGAAGAATATGAAGTTGAAGAAGAAGAAGAAGAAGCAGTAGTAGTAGTAGTAGTATTAGTAGTCGTATTAGTAGAAGAAGAAGACGAAGTAGAAGAAGAAGAAGAAAGAGAAGAAGTAGAAAAATAAGAAGTAGATGAAGAAGAATAAGAATAAGAATAAGATAAAGAACATGTAGTAGTAGTAGTGGAAGAAGAAGTAGTAGTAGAAGAAAAAGAAGAACAAGAATAAGAAGAAAAAGAGATGAAGTAAAAGTAGTTGTAGTAGAAGAAGAAGAATAATAATAAGTAATAGTAGTAGTTTTAGTAGTATTAGAAGAAGAAGAAGAAGACGAGGAAGATGAAGGAGAAGAAGTAGTCACAGTCGTAGTTTTAGTAGGACAACAAGAAGAAGAAGAAGAAGAAGAATAAGAAGAATAAGAAGAAGAAGATTAAAAAGAAGTAGAAGAAGAAGGAGAATGAGAAGAAGATGAAGAAGAAGAATAAAGAGTAGTAGAAGTAGAAGAAGAAGAAGGAGGAGGAGAATAACAACAACAAAAAGAAGAAGTAGCAGTAATAGTAGTAAAAGAAGAAGAAGAAAAAGAAGAAGAAGAAGAAGAAGATAAAGATGAAGGAGAAGAAGATGAAGAAGATGACAAAGAAGAATTAGAAGAAGAAGAAGTTGATAAAGAAGAAGTTGAAGAAGATTAAGAAGGACAATAAGGTGAATTAGAAGAAGAGGTGGAAGAAGATGAAAAAGAAGAAAAAGAAGATGAACAACAAGAAGGAGAAGATGAAGAAGGTGAAGAAGAAGAAGAAAAGAAGAAGAAGAATATGAAGTTGAAGAAGAAGAAGAAGAAGTAGTAGTAGTAGTAGAAGAAGAAGAAGAAAAAGAAGAAGTAGAAAAATAAGAAGTAGATGAAGAAGAATAAGAATAAGAATAAGATAAAGAACATGTAGTAGTAGTAGTGGAAGAAGAAGTAGTAGTAGAAGAAAAAGAAGAACAAGAACAAGAAGAAAAAGAGATGAAGTAAAAGTAGTTGTAGTAGAAGAAGAAGAATAA
>JAIUJO010001997.1:25000-27500 GCA_023846275.1 Vanilla planifolia
AGGAGAAGTAGAAGAAGAAGACATAAAAATGGAGAAGAAGAAGGAGAATAAGAAGAAGAAGAAGAAGAAGAAGAGGAACAAGATAAAGAAGGAGAAGAAAAAAGAAGAAGAATAAGAAGTAGAAGAAGAAGAAGAAGAAAAAGAAGAAGAAGGAGTAGGAGATTAGGAAGAAGATGTAGAAGATGAAGTAAACGAAGAAGAAGGGAAGGAAGGAGAAGAAGTGGAAGAAGGAGAGGAAGAAGAAGAAGAAGTAGAAGAAGAAGTAGAGGAAGAAGACGAGAAAGTTGGAGAAGAAGTGGAAGAAGAAGAAGAAGAAGTAGTAGTAGAAGAAGAATAAGAATAAGAATAAGAATAAGAATAATAAGTAAAAGAAGAAGAATAATAAGTAGAAGAAGAAAAAAGAAGAAGAAGTAGAAAAAGAAGAAGTAGAAGAAGATGATGTAGTAGTAGAATAAAAAGGAAAACAACAACATGAAGAAAAAGAGATGAAGTAAAAGTAGCAGTAGAAGAAGAAGAAGAAGAAGGAGAAGAAGAGGTAGATGAAGAAGAAGGAGAAGAAGCATAAGAAGAAGAAGAAGAAGAAGAAGAATGATAATAACAAGAAGAAGAAAAAGAAGACGATGAAGAAGAAGAAGACAAAGAATAAGATGAAGAAGAAGAAGTTATAGTAGTAGAAGAAGAAGTAGTAGTAGTAATTATAGTAGTAGTAGAAGAAGAAGAAGAAGAAGAAGAAGAAGATGTTGAAGAAGAAGAAGAAGAAGAAAAAGAAGAAAAAGGAGGTGGAGAAGGAGAACAACAAGAAAAAGATGAAGAAGAAGAAGAAGAAGAAGAAGAAGAAGACATTGAAGAAGAAGAAGAGGAAGAAGAAGAAGAAAAAGGAGAAAAAGGAGGTGGAGAAGGAGAACAACAAGAAAAGAATGAAGAAGAAGAAAAACAAGAAGAAGAAGATGAATTAGTAGTTGTAGTAGTTGATGAAGAAGAAGAAGAAGAACATGATGATGAAGCAAAAGAATAAGTAGTAGAAGAAGAAGAAGCAAAGTAAAAGTAAAAGTAAAAGAAGAAGAAAAAGAAGATGAAGAAGTAAAAGTAGTAGAAGAAGAAGAAGAAGGAGAAGAAGAAGGAGAAGAGGAAGGAGAACATGAGAAAGAAGATGAACAACGAGAAGAACAAGAAAAAGAAGAAGAAAAAGTAGTTGGAAAAGAAGAAGAAGAAGAAGAAGAAGAAGAAATAGAAGAAGTAGAAATATTAAAAGGAGAAGAAGAAGAAGATGATGATGAAGAAGATAATGATGTAGAAGAAAAAGAAAAAGAGAAAGAAGAAGTTGAATTAGGAGAAGAAGAAGAGGAAAAAGAAGAACTAGTAGATGAAAAAATGTAGGACAAGAAGAACAAGAAGAAGAAGAAGCAGAAGAAGAAGGAGAATAAGGAGTAGAAAAAGAAGAAGAAGAAAAGAAGAAGAAGAAGAAGAAGTTGAATAATAATAATAATAATAATAATAATAAGAAGTAGTAGTAGTAATAGTAGAAGAAGAAGAAGGAGAAGAAGTAGAAGAAGTATCAATAGTACTTGAAGAAGAAGATGAAGCAAAAGAAGAACAAGAAGAAGTGGAAGAAGAACAAGAAATAAAAGAAGAAGAAGGAGAAGGAGAACAAGAAGAAAAGAAGAAGAAGAAGAAAAAGAAGAGGAAGAAGAAGATGGATAAGAAGAAGAAGAAGAAGATGGATAAGAAGAAGAAGAAGAAGAAGAAGTAGTAGTGCAAGAAGAAGACGAAGAGGAAGAAGAAGAAGAAGCAGTAGTGGTTGAAGAAGAACAAGAACAAGAACAATAGGAAGAAGAAGAAGAAGAGGAAGAAGAAGTAGTAGTAGTGGTTGAAGAAGAACAAGAACAATAACAATAGGAAGAAGAAGAACAAGAGGAAGAAGAAGAAGAAGAAGATAAAGAAGTAAAAGAAGTAATAGAAGATGAAGAAGAGGAAGATGAAGAAGAAGACGGAGAAGAAGAGGATGAGATGAAGAAGAAAAAGAAGATGAAGAAGAAGAAGAAGAAGAAGAAGAATAAGAAGACAAAGAAGAAGAAGAAGTAGAAGTAGTAGTGGTAAAAGATGAAGAAGAAGAAGAAGAAAAAGTAGAAGAAGAAGACAAAAATGATGAAGAAAAAGAGGAAGAACAAGACGAAGAAGAAGAAGAAGAAGATGATGAAGAAGAACAAGAAGAAGAAGAAAAAGAACTAGAAAAAGATGAAGAAGAATAAAAAAGACAAGGAAAAGAAGAAAAAGAAGAAGAAAAAGAAGAAGAAGAAGAAGAAATATAATTGAAAAAGAACAGGAAGAAGGATAAAAAGAAGAAGAAGGAGAAGAAGAAGAAGAAGAAGAAGAAGAATGGGAAGAACAAGGAGAAGAAGAATAAGAAGAAGAAGAAGAAGAAGAAGAACATGATAAAGAAGGAGAAGAAAAAGAGGTTGAAGAAGTAGAAGAAAAAGAAGAAAAAGAAGTAAAAGAAGAA